>VDFB02372958.1:0-44631 GCA_007258455.2 Sequoia sempervirens | reverse complement strand
ATCCATCAAAGATGTCCCCAAAGGAAAAAGCAGGCTTCTCAAGCAACGTACAAAGTATATCAAGTAGTTGGTCCTAATTCCACACACACTTTCATATCCACCCATCATTGCTCATCTTCCCAAGTTTGGAGAGTCAAAGGTTCAAAACTATCAACCAATCCATATTTTATTCCTAAACACACTCCATCCACACCTCCATGCATGATATCCAATTCTCACATTGACCATGTATTGGTAGTCACCCTTCATCATAAGGATTCAGAAGGCACTCTATCATGATATGCACACAAAGACAAAGTTAACTTCGGTATAAACAAAGTAGATTAGGAATCTCAAAAGTTGCATTCAAGTGCATGTATCCTACCAAAGCAGCTTCTTCAAGTAGAATATTGATGGCACACGATGACAAAATAATTTACGTCAACACCACAAGGTGGTTCAGCATGAGCTTAAAAATCATTCACAGAGAAATACAAAAAAAATCAAAAAAATCAAAAAATATGAAAATAAAAAAAAGGATTGAAAATCAGAAGAAAAAAAAAATGTCCTCCAGTGAAAACCACTAAGGTGGAACTTTGGGAAATTACCATGATGAAAACCTAGAAAACAAGCGTCATGTGTAGAATCAAGCATCTACGTGTGCTAGTTCAAGTGGAAGCATCTCATCGTATCCATAATAAATCCATCATTTCGTCCATCTTATCCATAATAACTCCATTCATCCACGAGCCATTTATCCAATCCATTTTCATCCATCTACATCCATAGTCCAAATTATCTTGATCTTGGTAAAAGTTTGGTGCACACTTTACACTTGCTTATGGTAAAAAATCTTGACATGAGTCATTTTCATTGATCCTATCCTACTAGATGAAGTACTATCCAAATGACCATCCTCTTTCTAAACTTGTTATCTTATCACAAGATAATCCTTGGCATCCTTTGTGTGCTTACCATATGCATCCATCCATACATCTATCCCAACATCCACCCATGGCATTCCATACATTGCTAGACACTAGGGGAAAATATTTACATCTTGCTTCGGGAATCAATCTTGATCTATATCTTCTAGCTTATGTGATCTGAACATTGGAAAACATGGCATCACCTTGGTCAAAGCATTTGTGAGACAAAATCCAAATCACTAGCCCATGGCACATTTTGATGAGAAGATGTTCCTTATCGAGCTTTATCTTTCATCGAACATCAATCCAAACAATCAATATCAATTGCATCTAACGTGTGCTTCAACATCACATCAAATCATTCAAAACCAACTTTTGTTCCAAACTAAGCTTCATCAATCCTGATCAATCAAATCCAATCAATCCATCATCTCGGGATATCCTTCCCAATCCTTGTGTTTCTTACCACTATCCTTGCATTTTTGTGTATCCTCGACAATGTTATCATCATCATTCCCTTATCATCTTGGGATATCCATCCTAATACTCGTGTTTCTTAATACTATCCTTGCATTGTTGTGTATCCTCAACAATGTTATCATCGTCAATCTAATCAATCAACCTTAGCTTGGTTTTCAACAAAATCCCAAAACAAAGCACTGATATCATCACACATATCCATATCCAAATTGTCAAAATCATGCAAAAATCTAAAACATCCAAAACATATCAAAATCCAAAAATAGGTTAAAAAGTCAGAAAAACATCAAAAACATGTTATCTAAACTACGTCATCTCTAAGCTTAAATGTAGGAAAGACTAATCCTTGATCAGCCCCCGAGACACGAAAACACAAAAACATTTAAATAACCTAAAAATCCAAAAAAAAGCCTCATAACATTTCAAAAACATCCAAATATTTGAAAAAAACCCATCCATCCCATTTGGCTTTCACCCACAATAATCTCATCCATAATAAATAAATCGTCACACTCACCCTTTGGCAATACAAATAGAAAACAACCACAACAATCAACAAAAGCAAACTTCAAACACAAAATCAAAATTGAAACAACAAACTTTTAAATGCAAAATCAAACTTTTGATCATTCACAAACATGTCAATCAACCTTATATATCAATAAGCTTTCAAACAACCTATCAACTTTCCACCATCCACTAACATGTCCTAGGATGCATCCTTCCTACAATGGGCATTATCTTTGGAAAAATCACTTTGGATCCTTATCCTCAAAAAAAATCCCTTTGGCTAGAGGTATGAAGAACATTGACTTGTTTGTTTACTTGATCTTTTATTTTGATTTATCTTATTGCACTCATTCTAATGACCTCTTGATGATGTCTAAACAAAATTATTTAGAGAGAAAGGAATGGGGCATTTTTCATTAGCTTTTGTCTATTGTGCTTGTTGGATATTCTTGTAATATAACCTTGGTCATGTGTGCTTTGTTTAGTTTGTAGGAAGGGTGTTTTAGGTGTCTTGTTGACCACATAGGAAAGATTGTTTTTTTATGTTTGGTCCAAGATGTTTAAAATATATGAACTACATTCTGAATAAGGTTTTGTATGCTAGGTGTGAACATGAATACTCCTATCTAATTGTCAAGTCAAATTACATCACACTAGGTACAATGCCATCTTGGTTCTTTATACCTTGATGCATCGTACCTATGTGTGTTATCAAACATATGGTAAGTAAGCCCTTTTAAAATCCCAATTCCTGATAAGCAATCCATCATCATCAAATCATTCATCCTCATCTCTAATAAAGTCTCAGCAGATCATGGACTTCTTGGATCCTCTTTTCACGCTAACATAATATCATGTCCATCATGCATCCACAAACCATTAGCATACATACATCTCACAATCATAGCATATCATGTCATCCATCTCACATGCATTACATCATCATTTAAGTTGTTTAGGGTAATATATATTTGTTATTCTCAGCATCTTAAAACCATCTCATTTGCATCATCATCATAACCATTCATACGTTCATCTTGAACCTCTTTTTTGCAAGATCGACCCTCAAATCAAACTTTTCGCTCGATTTCTCGAGGGGGCAATGTACCAATATACTTCTTTTCACTGGGGCATCCAAAAAAAGCAGATTTTTTTTAATTTTGATCTTGAAAAGTTTATTCTTTGAACCAGCACAACAAGTACATTTCTTCAAAGAGGGGCAAAACGTAGACACATAAATTATACTGATTGATCCTGTGCACCTGATCTTGATTTACTAACACCAGTTCGTCCTAAATCATCCCCTTTACTAACCATTTAATCGAATAGTCTTTTTTCGATTAAATTCATCATATTTCATCTTTTAATTAAATAAATCATTTTATTTGATTAATTCTAATGTTCCTCTTTTAATAAAATAAATCACTTTATTTGATTAAATCATATTTCATCTCCTTTAAATTAAATAAACTAACCTTTATTTGATTTAATTTTAACATCATCCCCTTTAATTAAATAAATCAAACTTTATTTAATTAAGTCTCATATTCATTATTCTAGTCATTTTGATTTAAATAAATCCAAAAATCTAAGTCAAAATGTCAAATCATCTAAATCTTCATCTAAATTAATCAAATCATGATTAATCCTAACTCTAATCCATCAAATCCTCTAGATTTTGCAAGTTGCACAAGGAAATCAATTTTACTGATTTATAAATTCCTCTATTTCATTCAAAAAGGGCATCAAGTTGGAATATTCTTCAAATTTGAAAATTCCCTCCCAAAAGGACCTGTCCATCCAATAAGGCATTAAAGGCCTCTTACATATCCTTTTTCCTTGAGCCAAGTGGCATTAACTCTCCTTTCTTCTCCCTCCAACATGTCACTTCTCCAATTTTAAATATCCACCTAATGGCGTTTATGGGCACATTCATCAAAATTTGCTCCACTCCTCTCCACTAACATGTTGATAAGTGGCACAATTCCATTGGGTCAATTTTAGTCCCACATTCATCCCATTTTTCATTCCTTCATCCTTCTCCATTATAAATAGAGACCTTCTCTATTTGTTTGATCATCCACAATCCATGTAAAATCACTATTCTCTTTTGAATCCACCATTATCATCAATATCATCCATATTGCATCAAAGTTTTCATAGAGTTTCATCAATCATAGCAAGGTTATCAACATTTTGAATCAAGGAGCACACAATCATCATCATCATCATCAAATATTTGCAAGGAATTGGGAAAGGGATTCTTTCCACATCAAAGAAACACCAATTACCCCATGGTATGTTGGTTTGAATGTTTTGAATAAATTTTCTTAGCTTTCAATAGATTTCTTTTGATATTCTATCTTGGTTTCTTGTTCATTGCATTTAAATGAATTGCATGGGGAATGATTGTTTTAGACTTTTTTATGGACTAACATTGGATTGTTTGATCATGTTTGAGAAGGTCTAGATCAAGCATTCATAGTCCTGTGTAGATAATTTGGATGAAACTTGGAGCAAAATCCTTCTGGATTCTATAGCATGTCATAGTAGTCATTGAAGGATAAGGGAGATGGATTGTTGCCCAACCAAGCCATTGGTAGAGGTGTGGGTGGTAATGGCTATGTTGCAGCAACTTATGGATGGGGTACAGTAGCTATAACAACACCTTGGATGTGGGAAGTGAATGGGGAAAATGCTGGTTGGAGTGAAGGAGAAGATGGAGATGGAGGGATGAATGGAGATGGAGGGGATGGAGGTTGAGTGGGCGGAGCCGATGCTAATGCTTCCCCTTTCTTGGCTCTCCTAGCCCTAGTTGGGATCTTTAGCTTTTGGAATTCTACATTATCTAGTGTGGATCTAAGTACCCTATGAAATATTTGAGGGGAGAAGGACCAAATTTGATCTAGCTTATCCTTGCCCTCATTCTAGCAACAGCTCTATTGATGGGTGTTTTTTCACTTCTCAACACAGACAACACACAAGTGTGATTCCTTTCTTGAAAGGTGAAAATCTACAACTTAGTTTCAGACAATCACCCCAAGGTGTCTCGGGTGTCATGTCATGACTTGCAAAAATAGCTCAGTTGTTGTGATTTTTTGGTAATCACAAGAGGCCTTTATGGTTCACTAATCTTGGAGTTTTCTTTGGTCTACAAATTGAGTTTCTAAGTGCTAAAAATGATGAATAGTAACAACAAATTTCAGAACAATAAGTTGAAACTCTTTTTTGTCATCATATTTGTCTTTACAATGATGTTGGAAACTTTTTTCTAACTTCATATTTTAAAACAAATAGAAAAAGGGAAAGTGTCATTTTCCTAAGTCTACAACTAAGATGAATAGTAACAATGGAGGATCCTAAAGTGGACAGACTTCCAAAACTAATTTTTACTTAACCAGGGATAGCCAATAGTCTCATAAAACTAGTGCAATCTTCTAAGGTTTACTTATGATTTTTAGACTGCAACATGAACACTAAAATTATGCACATTCACAGTTGAAGTTAAGTGTTGTAAATAAACAAGCTCATACTAACTTTACATAGTAATTTTTCATCAACAAACTACCAGAAGTATGAGCTAGAAATGCATCAAACACTATAGTATACATCCACCATTAAAGCACAACATGAACTACTAACTGAAAATGAACTTAAACTTGAAAGGAAAATGCTAAAATAAACTATTGGAGATCAAATCATGCACACATGAAGAGAAACACACAAGAAACCATTAACTTAATTCTTTTCTCATATATTTTGTAGTAGCATGTATTTACACAACAAATCATCTCTCCTTGAAAATGAGAGGATGCCCCTATTTATAGTTTTCCAAAAGAAGAATGAATGGTCAAGATTCATTTATAATGAGTGGCTCAGATTCATTCTAGTTTAAGTTTTCACCTACCCCCAATATTTTACAATATAAAAATAGACTCTTTTGTCTTATCCCTATTTTGTCCTCTAGTCTATTTTATCCTATAGCTACTTTTATCTTTTTTAGCTGTTTTAGCAAATACTCATCATCTATAATAGGTTTTATAGCCTCCTTTTGTGTTGTTGCATACTCCATGAACTTACCAATCACAACCAATAGCTTCTTTTCTTCGGATTGATCAGATTTAGAGATTTGGAAGGCTACTCTTTTAAATCTTTATGTTATTTTGTCTTGATGTTTGGTGCAATTTGGTGTAGCTTTTATTATCTTCTCTAATTCGATGAAGGATCTTTCAACGAAATCCATAAAATCTAGTGACAACGTGTCACCAACACCTTGTTCCATTTTCTTGTGGAATTCTCACTTGATAGCCTCTAGATCCAACTCCAGGGTGGGCATCTCATAACCAGTCATCATCTTTAAATAATCATCGCTATCCACCCAGTGTTCCACAATCCATTCATGATTATCTTCTAACTCTTGCAAGGCCCTTTCCATAATTTATTTTCTATATTCAAAATTTAGCTTTCAGGCCTCAACTAGCCAATGATCCTCCTTAGACAATGCTAGCTCCTTTTCCTAGGTTTCTTGAGAGAGCTTGAGGATGCTCTCCAGCTTAAGATAGGTGATCCTACATAGCTTGGGGAACTCCTTATAAATTCCAAATACGTCTCCCACTTCCTTCTGCAAAACTAAAAATTCATTGTGCATTCTAGCTGCAAAACAGATGCTTATATTACCATTATGAATCACCCTGTTGAACCAATCTAAGGTAGACTTCATCTAGTTCTTCATTCTTTCCATTTTATTTACCTCCTCTTTCAAGAGCAAGGTAGGTGCAGGAAATTCTATTGGGGCTTCCTCTCCTAATAAGGTCCACTGTTGTATAAAGGCGGTTAGCTTTGCCACCTATGTTTTCAATTTCTCCTTTGTAGATTTATCTTTATTCATTTTTTGGAGGATAGTGGAAACTAACCCCTGGAATTCATCTATTTTATGGGCTCAGGTCACAGGACCTAGATTGATGGTGGATATTTGATAATCCCTATCCTAGATGGTATCCATATCTTTACCAACCACGGGTGTAGCTACTTACAATGTCCTAGACACAAAAGCATTAGTTGTGTAGAGGTGGTAGGTGGTGGTGAGGGAGGTCGCTCAACCTCTTCTTCCTCTCCTCATGGGGGTTCTTCCTCTTGGATGGTTGGCATCTCAAGAATAAAATTTTCCATTCTTTTTGCCTTCTTTAACAACTGCCCCTCCATTGATTTCCTTGTGTACACCTTCAATTTGGGTTTCCATTTAGTTGCATCCTTTCTCTTCTTAGATCTTTTGATGGGTGGAGACTTGGGAGCCTCACTTGATGAGCCCATAACAATTCCACTATCTGTTTCACTTTCAAACTCATCTTCGAGCTCTTTGTATGTTAGTTTTATGCACTGCTCTTGCAACTGATCTATTTTCTCATCTATACATTCCTTAGTTCTTTGTTCTATAGGGAAGGTGATGGTATCTAAGTTAGTGACCTCCTCCTCAACCCATTCAATGATTGGAAGTAGCACATTTACTAAATTATTGTATTTTTCATCCAAAATATTATCATCCTCAACAATTTGATCAGGAACCGGGAACAAGTTGATGGAATTCACAAATTGAGTAGTCATCCTCATGTAGTGCCACCTCCCGACTTCACTTTCATCATCACAATTCACCCAAAAATCTTCAATATGTGGTCAGTGGGTGTATTGTCTTCCAACTTGCTTCTTTAGCTTTTTGTGGGGATCCACGACTCCCCTATCTATATGTAATTCAAAATTATATTCCATCAACTCCTTTTTTAAATTCTCGACCCATGGGGTAGTAGGGAAAGAGTACATTCCTTTTCCAAACATGAGGGGATATGGGACCCCAGCATAGTTCTTATTTCTCAATAGGGTGTGGGTAGTCTGTAGCTACCAAGTAAGCTCCAACAAGATGATTCTATCATTTGGATACCGGGGCAGCTGATAAGGTCTTCTCGAAAATCCCTCCACTCTGATGTATGTAAATTTGTGGAATTGAATGAACAAATATCCAAACCCTTTCATAACTACCTTGGTGTTGTGTGACACTCTTTGATGGTAATCTCTCCCTAGGGTCTAGATAATATGCCCGTTAAAGTCATCATTTACTCTCCTGTAATATTTCTTGAGATTTCTATATTGAAGTTGGGGGTAGAAGTCATATACCTTAAGATGCACCTTCTTGGTTCCTAGTATCCCAGCACAATTCAATCCTTTATATCAAAACTTAGTTGCTAGGATGTGGATAAGATATGAGTTCATATAGAATTGTGAAGTCTTCTTACCGGCCATAAACTAACTATGCAAGTTCTCACTTATCATCTTTTCCTACTGGAATTTGGTGGTGCTGCGAAGAATTTCCTCCACAAAGTAGAACATCCACTCCTCAAAGAATGTGGCAGTGGGAAGGACCATCACTCTACTCATGAGTGTGACTAGATCATTGGACTCTTCTACAAAGTCACTCCTATATAATGTATGAGGCACCTTGTTGGCACTGCCCCTCTTATCCTTTATCCATGATTGATTTATTTTTATTTTGCATCCAAGAGGATCTTGTTTCCAAATTGTTAAGGTGAACCTCTTTTCAACCTCCTCCATTTCATCAAAGGTTGTAATGTTGAATGTCCTACCAATAGATTGGGTGGATAGGTCTGCTAGTACTCTCCCATCCTTGGCAACTATTCTATTGTTCTTAGAGTGATAACACTCTCGAAAAGCCATTAATAGTTCTTGAGCAATCAGGGTGGGTGGAAAGTCAATTTCCTTTGCAAGGATACTTTCCTTGATCCTCAAGACCTATTTTGTTGTGGGTTTAATCATCACCCTCTATTTTAATTCATCAATGTGTACGTGTTTGAGGTCTATGTCAGAGACCTTTTCCTAGTTGGACATGATCTTGGAGGTACACTCGACCCCATGGAATTGGTACTTCAACTATACTTTTTCCTCTTTCCCTCTAGGGGTCCTTGCTAGTCATTTTTCCTTGTCAACCTTCTCCACTAGTTTCTTCGATGGTCCCTTAGTAGGTGCCATAAATCCCACACACAAAAGGCGTAGTAAGTGCATTGACTGATCAAGAGGGAAAATGTTAATCAAATCATGCAAATTCACTATTAATTGCATCCACATACTTTTAGAAGATCATAAAATTCATCATCGTTTACCATTTGAAGCTCATTTGGGCCATTTACTGAAATGTGGTTCTAGAGGTGTGAGTTTCCCCCATGCGGAACCATGGGAGTGAATGTCGTAAGGAATGTCATAGGGAAGGGGGAAATCCACAGACATAATTTCAATGGTTAATTCCCACATGACTTGGTCTTTGAGTAAATTCAGGGAAAAGTATGTGTGAATTGGAAATGAAGGATTTTGGAGTCAATCCTCTTCATTGAATCAATCTTTAATGCTCTTGCGGGTGTGAAGGAGGTGGAAGAAATCACCAAGAAAACTATTGAGGTTCACTGTTAAAGAGCGGATTTTGAAAAATGACCCTTCACAAGGGGCGGCCCACATGAGTAGACCTACCTGAGCACCTAGGCTTAATATTTTCACTAATCACATTCGAAGGGCATGCTCGCAGCAAACGAGAGTGTGAGACCCACATGGTGGAAAGGCTCTTGCATTTGGCTGTAGAGCGATGACTGTTTGAAGAACGTCCTTTTGATAATGGTGGACCACATGACCTGGCCTACAATGATATTAAAACTTATGAGTTTTCCTTGGTTCTTCAGATGCATCCCTGGGAAATTCATTGAAGTTTGTGTTTGATGGTTAAACTTAGGTGCTTAGGAATGACCACATGTGGGTCCCTCAAGGTGGGATGCCAGATTTTCTCTACCTGAGGATTAAGCCATTTTATGGAATGTGGAAGTTTAGTACGCAGAACCCACAAGGTGGAGTGACACTAGTCATTTTCCCTTAGATAGTAGTCGGGTCGTGACTTCCCTCCACCGACGGTGATCCACAGAGGCCAACCCACATTAAGGCTTTGGACTTAATATTTGTAATGGTTGGCTCAAAGTTTTGTTTCGGGGAAAATGCATACAAGATTCATACAGCAGAGGAATGCAAGAGTTTTGTCATAGCATAGCGGCTTTGTAAGGATGTCTTTCCGATAAAGGAAACCCACATGAGTGGGTCTGCAATGGCATCAGGACTTGTGAACTCACCTTAGATGCATCCTAGGAATCTGTTTGAAGTTTGAGTTTATACCAATGGTGATTAGGCTTGGGAACTCAGAAATGGAATGTGCAGGGTTCACAATGTGGGGCAGTGGATTGGTTTTACCATCAAGAACGACACTGAGAGGATGGAGTTCCACTCGAGGCAACCCGCATGAGTAGACCAATGGTAAGTTCAAAAACTTAGACTCAAATTTGTGGCTCTTGGAAGTGACCTACATGGAGCTCGCATAGAGGAGAGATGGGAAGGTTTTTTCATTATGGGATGGCAACGGGGTGGGAGCAGCTCACATGCAAGATTTTGCATGACATACTCCGCAAGGCACCATTGAATTAGCCATATTTGTTCCAATGCTTTATGAGCATCAACAGGGACGGAGTCCACGGGCTGGATGGATGTTTAATCATAGCCGTTAGGAAATGGCCATGGAGAGACTGCCTCCCAACGATGGATTCTTGTAGGGGTGAACCCGTAATGATTTCAAGACTTAATGATTTCATGGTTTTGTTCAAGCTAGAAAAAAGGGGAAGGTAGGGTTCACATGGCGGACAGCCATGTGGGCTTAGCCATTAGTCACAACAATGGTAGAATGGGGTTTTGCATGAAGGTGAGTGTAGGATTTTCAACCTACTCCAAGAGTTATCTCCAATTTTAACAATGTTTGAATGTGGGGCCGAGGGTTATAAAGGTTGTGATTGGTCCCACAAACCTAAACAACACCTCTAGGGGTGATTGTTAGTTTCAACCCTTTGTTATGCACCATGAAAGTGGCACCATTTACACAAATTAGGGTTTGGTTTACACTGGTGTGGAATTTAACAATTCATTCAATCTAAAACCATAGCTATTTTATTACAAATCAACAATCAAAGTGTAAATCGAGTGCTTAAGCTGTGAACTAGGGGGGAAGTGGTTGCAACTTAATCGCTTAATGCTTCTTCCACACCCACGAATGTCTCCTCTTCTATCTTCAAATTTGAAAATTTCAAGTGAAAACGACAGCTAGGAGGCAACATATATATAGGAAACCTACCATTAATTCCCTCATTAATTGCAAGTATAGCAGGGTCAAGGTTGGTGGATTTGTGGAAACTCATGCCATAGTGGACATTTGGGAAGGACCCAGGTAGCTAAGACGAGCGTGGAATCCGCCATGCGGGTGGACATGTCATGAAGGCCATAGAAAATGACAAACTAGGGATGGTGACCCACCTTAGAAGACCCAGAGTAGCAGACCCACAGGAGGCAAAGGATGGGCGACCACCGCAAGAAAATGACCTACAGGCCAACTTTCGTAGAGGCCAAAAACTTGGTGGAACTTAGATAGGTTTGTCGTGATTCGGTGGAGGGTTTGAAGAAAGGGCTTTTTTGCCAGATCCAGGGGGTGCTCGATTTTTTAGAGCATTTTCAACCCAAACGGACCTTGCCATTGCGTCCGCAACGGTCCAAAACCCTAAAATCGACTGTTCATTCCTTCATTTTGGACAAAGTTGATCTGAGAGACAAAAATTTCTAGAGAAAACCATACAGCCGCCTACACGCCGATCGAGGTAAAATAATTAAAAATTATTTATTTCATCGCGATAAAAAGTTGCAAATTTTTATTGTTAAAAAATTTTACAAAGCTTTAAAACATTTAAAAGCTTTTACAAAGTTTTTTGTTTTAAAAAACAAACGCAAAAGTTGAAGGGTGCGTGACTGCAGTAATCGCGTAAGGTGGCTGCACTGGCATTTAATTTGTGTAGGCGCATTCCTTCCATGGCCCACTATTTTTATTGTTTTTTTTAAAAATCAATGTTTTTTATATATTTTTTGCAAAAAAAATAATTTGTAAATTTTTTATTGTTTTTCTTAAAAAAACATTTTTTAATAAGCCTAATTGTGCAAATCCTTCGATGACCATTTGGCTATCAAATTTAGGCTCGAATTTTTGTTGTGACGGTCGTACGACCGTCAAATTTAATCCAGCACTGGTTTTTTTCCCCTTTGGAGCTGTTTTTCTTCTAGAGGCCATAACTTGGGCATACGAAATCATTTTTTGGCAAACGAGATATCGTCAAAAAGTTGCTTCTGTCAAATTTCCAGTGGTGTGGGTTTCATCACTTCATTTTTCTGTTGGTGAATTCTACAGCCAGTTGAAGTTAGAGGAGCTGTTTTCAGTCCCGAGCTCGTAACTTTTGATCGGTTTCTCCATTTTTTGCAATCTCAGCGGCATTGTATATTTCAGAGCACTTCAGTCTCATCTATGCACTTTTTCTAGATTTAACTCCAAGTATATTTTATTCATTTTTTTGTGTTTTCACACTCTAGTGAATTACTTGGACATATTAGCTCTTAGGAACTTCTCATTTGCATGGGCTGATTCATTTTTGGCTATTCTTCATGTATTTCTAGCCTTGTGTCTTTTTATGGCATTATGAGCATCATTTGTAAGCAATCTTCTATGTAAACGCACTGAGATAAAGTGCCACACTATTGTACATGTATTTTGGGGATTTTGCACATAAGGTTGTGCCATATTTGCTACTCGCACTATATTATAAAGTGCCATGAGGGGGTTGTGTAGTGCCTTTGTTTTTTCCATCACACCTTTGCCCGGTGAGTGTCCCTCCACGACGACAATGGATCCATATGATTCTAGCCTCATGCATGTGTGCTTTGTTTTGCACACCACTTTTTCAGTTGCAAGTGCTTTCTTGTGCACTTTCAGATGTTGTTTCTTCTCCTTCATGCACTACAGGTGTTACACAACATTTCAGTGGATCTGTCAGGCTCTCCTAGTTAGCATTATGGGGGGGTATTATACTGTTCGTGCTAATGCTTCCTTGGTTTCACCTTGGAAGGAATCTTCCATCCCTCATTGATCGTTCTTTAGACTATTGGTACTTGTGCCATCTATATCTTCGTTCCTGTGTTTTCCTTTCTTTGTTTTCCATCTAATTCAAGTAGTGCATTGTTGGGCACTCATGCAGATTGTTGTCTTCTTGATCTGATCATCCTATCTTCAGAGGAGGTTCTTCAACACCATAGTAGTCATCTTTTGAAGTTGTTTCAGCTTATTTCTGCTTCAATGATGTTCTTCAAGTCTTTCATCTCTTTTTGGAGTAGAGTTTTTCCCATGAGGTTTTCTCTATTTCTCCACTTTACAAAGATTTTTGTTGTACTTGCACTGATCCGCCTTGTTATCGGGACCCATTGTTTTTTTCTTTCAATAGCTGCTTCTAGGTTTAGCTTCTCCTTAAGTCTAGCTTAAGGGGGTGTTAGAGTAATTGGTTATTTACTTGATTAATTAAACAATATTTGTTTAATTAATTAAAGTTCCCTTTTATCTCTTTTACACTTAAGATAACATTAGGTGCATAATAATTAATTATTTTATTAATTATTAATGTGCAAGCCTAGGGTTTTCCATTTTAGGTTTTTTACCTATATGTGGTTGAAACTTTTCTTTTGTATTATTCTTTTACACATTGGTAAATACAGAGCTCCACATCTTTGAGCATTTTACTATTTTCTGTGTTGCTTCTCTTTGCTTCTCCCTGTAATAGGTATTCTTAGCTTGCAGAGATCATTAGGCTCCTATGAAGTTGTATTTTCTCAACTTCTACAAATATTAGTTTTTATATTAATTATCAATCAATATTCATGCAAGAACCAAAAATGTGTCATTGGAAACCAACAAAATAGGTACTAAGGTATATCCATAGTATAATGAATCATGGTTTGGAATATAAAAAAGAAATATCAATTCTTCTTGATAGGATACATAGATGCAAGCTCTTTTGATGATAGAAAATCCACATCTAGATTTTTTTATTCTTAGGTTTAGGTCCTATTTCTTTGTGAAGTAAGAAACAAGCCACAGTTACTCATTCCTCAACAGAAACATAGTATCATGCAACAAGTGTAGTAGTTTGTGAAGAAATTTGGATACATTGCATATTAGAAGGATTGGCAGTACCTAAAAATCAACCCACAATCATCTACTATGACAATCAGAGTGTTCTCAAGCTTTTTCATGATCCATTGTTTCATGAACAGACCAAGCATATTGAAGTTGACTATAAATTCATATGAGAACATGTTCAATAAAATAATATTCAGCTTTAATTCTTTACACAAGAATAACATGTTAACATCCTCACCAAGCCTCTTGCATGTGTGAAGTTTGAAACTTTTTAGGACTCTCTTATTAGTATTTTTAAGAAATGATGTAATAAGGGGGGGATGTTGGATATTCCATCATTCGAGTCTTATTTTTTTTAGTTTGTTATTGTTTTTTTATTTTTTAATAGTTTATTTTTAGTATGTGGTATTCACGTAAGGTTATTCAATAAAAAAATTTAAGATATTTGGGTATTTATACCCATCATCTAAAACAAAAAGAATAATCGAACTTATCTTGTAAAATGTTAATACATCATTAGCATGAGAGATCTTTCTTTATGGGTGGATTTATATCCTTATTTTCTCTCTCCTATTAGGGGGACAACTATTGTACTTTTTTTTGGTGACTTAGAGGTATCCCCATACCATGTGTTTAGATCGCATAAGCCTTGTGACTTAGCCTAGCGAGCTCAACCACCCTTACCTTGGTCTTAATTTTTTGCCAGGTTTTGGGGGAGGAGGAGGTGAGCTGAGGTGAGACTAGTCCTTTGGGGTCTAATACCGCACCCAATACAACCCTAACCAATTTCATCTAGTGGAGAGAATCAATCTCAAGACCTACATGGGATGAACCCAAAGCCCTCAACCAACTATGCCACCCATTCGGGTAAACTATTATACTTGTGTGATAGAAGTGGTCCTTGGGGGTTCACATTGAGTCATCCTATCCTTCTTTCACTAGTGCATTCATTTCATTTTCTCTATTTTGGAGAGGAGTTTTTCCCATGTGTTTTTCTCCTTTTCTTTGGTTATGATATATTTCATTTTTTTGTACATGGGTACCTCATCAGGCCTTACAACCGAGACCCATCCATACATCCATAATTGCATTCTTCATCATAATGTTTTTAGCTTCTCCCTAAGTTGATGTTAAGGCGGGGTATTAGAGTAATTAGGACATCACTTGATAATTAATTTATTATTAGCTCCCTTATTACTTTATTCACTTAAACTAAACTTAGGAGTGATTTCTTATTATTAGATTGGACTAAATATAGGTCGAGTTGTCTCATTGCTTGAGATTAAGACATTTGTCACAATCTAATTAAATCCTCATATAGAGTTTTCTTTTTATACTTTTATAAGCATTCACCTTCATTGTAATCATTCACTCCATTTAATTCAATTAAAATTGTAGGTTAATCTCAATATCAGATGCTTGTGTGATACTTGTGTGGATTCAATCATTTCTCTCTTGGTTGCATAGTAAATAAGTTGTTTTCATCTCTCATTTGTGATAGGTGTTTTTGTTGCAGGTGATTACTAGGAACTATGGGGTTCACTATCAACTCCAATAATTTATTTCTCAGATTCCTTGGAGTATAACTCATTTCCTAGGTGATGCAGTCACACATAGAGAGTGTAATGAAAAATAATATATTCATCAATCCTAACAAAAAGATAATAAAAATGTTGGGAAATTGTGTCTCAACTATGCAATTACATAAGGTATTGTTGATACATTAGTGATAGGGGGTGTGGGGTCCCTCCCCCCTCATGAGGGGTCAAGGGGTTGTGTGCCTCAATGGGGGCTTGGGGGAAGCGCCCTCAAAAGGAAAATTTTATTTATATTTTATTATTGTAAATATCGACTATTCATCATTAGGCATCATATCTTATGGTTGGTATTTTGCTAGCTTGACTTTCCCTAGAAGGAAACCCTATTTTATGAGGGCATTGTAGTACGGTTGTGTATTGTGATGTATTCTAAGATTTTGATAGTGGTCATGTTACCTCTGGATCTCCGGTTGGTGATACTCTTGTGAGAAGCTTTCTCTGCAAGTATATTGTAATCTTCATGATTTCTGAATAATATATTGGGCAGCTTTTGGAGTGTGGGATTTTTCTCCTAAAAGGGTTTTCCCCACGTAAATCACTATGTTGTGGTATGTATGATATTTATGTTTATTTCTATTTAATTTTATGTAATTGTTGAAAAGATTCGTAATTTTTTACATTATTCTCCTCTCAATATTAGTGTAGGAAGTTGTTCCACTACCTTAGCTTCCTTACAAAAAATACCAACAAAGAATGCAACAAAAATAAATTTTAAAGAAAAATAAGATGTGGAAAATTAATATTATTATTTAATTCTCAAAAATCAATATATATGTTAGATTCAAATTCTTTACATAATGGGTTACTACGAAATTTCATGAATAATAATTCTTTGTATAATATTGCATGCCCATTACATCAATAGAGAAGTTAAATCCCATGGTTTGGACATATCTCTTCTATGTTATACCATATTCCAAAGATCTCATTATCTTATTTATATGGATCACTTCTAATGATAAGGTACCACTAACTAAGGATTCATGAACCTTCTCTTCATAACCTTTCCTAGAGCCAAATAAAAGTATTACATTTGGTGAAATACTAAAAATTTGGCATGAAATCCAAAAGGACCATTTACATGTTACAACCAATTAATTAAGAGGAATTGTAGGGTGGATGCCATGTGTGATGAGATCTATGTAGTGAAAATAAATTTTATTCTAGCAATGAACCTCATTAGACCAATAAAATTATAAATATCCTCAATTGATACATGAAATCGTGAAATGCTTATTCACCATGAGATCTTCATATTGAACTCAAAAAGCACTAAAATAGTGTTTGGATAAGAAAATACCTTTCTGGTGAGAACTACCTATGAACATGAAATATATTTACATGAAATTCAAGTGAGTTAAGAAAATAAACCAAGCATTTAACCTAATTATATCACATTCCCAATGAAATTCTTGCAAATGCTAACTAGGAATCCATTAAACATGAAACAATAATCAATTGATATAGAAAACCTAATTAAACAAAAGAAAACCCCATCCCATTGCGGGATTAGTGTTGAATTGATGTAGAATGATTAGCTCTTTCCTAATCCCATTGTTGAAGCAAAGATTTGATGACCTCTAATGGTGAAATTGATGGAAATGGACAAATTCTCTCAAAATGAAGATGAATTTGGCTATAGTATGATTACTCAAGTACTTTGTGGATGATTTACTTGTTACCCATTTTTTTACTTGCTTAAGTTGATTGAGCTAAAGAATTTGTAAAACTGAAAGAGAGGTGCATTTCACATTTATCTTCCCTATATTGCATTCAATTTGTATAGACAGAAAAATCAGAAAGATCACAAGATTATAGTAACAGATCATTGCATTTATACAGGTGCATGCAACATATAAAATATTTGCACAAATATTTATGAAAGTAATTTTTATTGTTACAAAAGTGCATATTTGTCTCACACAAGCCATGAGACTAAATTGTTCAATGAAATGAAGAACAGTTTGGATAAAGAAAACATAATGCACATATAAGGGAAGAGGCAAGTCATTGCCTGATGGCTGGTTCGGTGTGTTTTGTATTTCTTTGTCTCCTGCCTTGAGCTATCTTGTGTCCTCCTTAGCTCCCTGCTCCTAGTCCCTACATCTGGCAATAACAATGTTGTTAGAGTAGTACTCTAAGCAATGAAGGTCTCTCACATTACATGTACATGCACCTATGAATGTATGAATTGATCCTCAAGTGCATTAAACAAGCATGTAAACTATAAATTTCCAAAAAAAAACAACAAGGCAATCAAGCACATTAGCCATATGCACATATTTTTTCTAACTGTTTGCTTCCTGTGCAGGTATAGGAAAAGTTATGTTGTCGTTTTGAATTATTTAATTAGCATGTGGATTAAAATGTGGCTCCCACAAGGGTTGAGCCCAACATGCTTCTTTTTTGTGCTTTAAAGAGGCATTGAAAGACACTTATCAAGTAGGTTCATCTCTTTATGGTTTATGTAAATAAGCACACATCATTTATGGTAGTAAGTTATTGATTACTATCATAAGTGATATATGATTAATCATCATAAATCATAAAGCATGAAGTCAAGTATCTATAGCTATAAAGAAGATATCAATAATATCAAGAGATAAGTGGATCATCTCTTTTGTTTCTATATGCGACAGTGAATATCAGACACCTGATTATGGACATCGAATAGCATAATGAAATGCATTCTCATTTTGAATAGGAAGGGAACATGTCATTCATGACAAGTAAAGTGTCATATAGACAAATTATGTGTTCTTAGAAATAGAGAACATTGATACAAATGAGATGCATTGGTAATCATCTTGTTAATAACACAATGAGTATTCACAAACAAGTAGCATGATAATAAAGAATAGCTTGGTTGTTATGAAGAACAATTCTCATCCAGTTGGTTAGGTATTAGAGATGTTTTCAGCTGGCAATGTTTCTTGAGTGAGTAGGTCAAGAAGTACATAGTGGTAAAGGAGTATGCATCATGAGGCTCAACTCAGAGAATAATCATTTTAAATTATGAAGGGAAAATATGCATACAAAGTGAGAGATAGTGAAAGAGTGCAATTCCAAAGGATTAAAATGTCATGATGCATGGTCAAATGTACAAATAGTTATAGATTCATTAAGTGCAACAATATAGCATCTAACATAGATTAATGGAGAGCATGATGCTATCGTTCAGTGTGAGAAAATACACAAGGTTTATGACTTGGGTGTGTGATCTGGGAGTCGTATGACTGTGGTTTTCTCATTTAATAAGGCAAAGTTAGTATTTTATGATGTTTTGTATCAAAACCCTCAATTTTGAAACAAGAGGATGTGAAGAAAATTGGAAAAGCATCGAAAGACAAAACCATAATTATAGATTGCAAAAGTATTTCATGATTTGCTACTCAAATAATCTACAGAGAAATGCATGAAGGGAAGGTTTTCAAAAATAAGCCACAAATAGATGGTTGCGACCTGTCATATAACAAGTTTTTCTTTTCAAAATTTTTTGGAAATAGATCATCAAATATAGAAAAATGAAAGTTTCAGTACTTCAACGTACAAGAAAAGACAAAACATAATGTACAACTCCAGAAGTAAAAGAGCTTTGGAAGTCCACAGTTGCTTTATACTCAAAAAAATGTAGACCACAGAAAAAGAATTTGTGGCTTGATAAATATATATATATATATAAATTCTGATAGTGGAAGGATCTCTATGGCGACATGGATTTATATTCTTCATGGGGTTTTAAGTCAGAAAACCCAGAATATAGAATAAAGTAAGGAGTTACAAGAAACAAGGATAGAGCAACCATTTTCACTCTTAGAGAATAATGTAAAATGACAAAAAAATGCTTACCTAGGTCTAGTCTCTGTTTTGTTCCCAAATATTCCTGTGTGAGATGCATCCTATGGCTTAAAGTAAAGATCTCAGTGGTGGCCAAGCAAAAAGGAGTCATAGAAAGTGAACAAGTGAATGACGATGGGTAAGAATGGCTACAATAGTCGCGGCCATGGAGGGCCTATATCACCAATATTCAAGTGAAAATAGAGGTATTTTATCAAAATTACTTCTAAAAAATGCTTACCAATGTGTTTATCTAGAGGAAAATCAACAAAAAATGCAAGTTGATGCCTCTATATAACTCAAAATCCATTAGTCGAGCTCCAAAATTTCCAAAAAACCCTCATTGCTAGTGGCTTAGCTTCTTCTTAAAGCTTCAAAAACAAATGATATAAGTTTTTCATTTTTTCTTTTGCTTTAGGGTTTTTACCCTATTTCTTATGGCTGATAAAGACTTGGCATTTTGTCATGTTTCTTTTTAAGAAAAATGTATGAAATTAATTAAGGTCGTGGGCTAAGACTTTTAGTCTTATGCCTTAGTGATTTTTATATGATGTAAATCTTTTAAAGACTTATGATTTATTGCTTTTATTTTTGCATAATATTTGAAAATTGTGAAATACTAAGTCTTAATGATGCTTTATAAATCATTTTGACTTAAGTGTTCTTTTTAAAATGCAAAAATAATAGGAGGCTTTCAACACATGCAAAAAGAGGAAACATAGATATACTTTCACTTATGCTTTTACAAGCATCTAGGGGGGTTATTTTCAGTTTTCGAACATATGCAATGCATTTAGGAGCATTTATGCATCTTATTGAGAAAAATGCAGGAATCTAGTAGTGGTTTTGCATGCATAGATGTTTGGCATGGTCAAAACCACTTTCCCACATGTTGGAGACAGTTTTGCGGGGAATCTAATGCCTCAATTTTAGGCTCTTTTGTAGGATCCGACCCAAGTTAGTTGATTGCTCCTATTTTGGTGCAACTACTTGGATTGAGTATTATATTCACTTTGTGGACTCATTTTGGTGTTAGTTTTGAATTTGCAGTTTTCTGAAGATAGTGATTTATATAGTCCTTCATCAGATTTCAGCATTCTTTGTAACTTATCTTGCCATGTAAAATAGTGAGTACCTTGGATGTTAATAGCATTGAGTATTTTTTCCTTCTCATTACTTGCTTTCTTGTGTGCATACTTTTATGGTGATTGATCGAACTGCTTGTGAAATCTTTGCTTTTCCTAGTATTTCTATCTCACTGAAAGCACATTGTTGCAAGAAAGTATATTATTATAGGTTACAAGTTGTGTTAAAAATGAAAAAAAATTAGTTGTGAGATATACTTTTCCTTCTAGGATTTTGTGTCAAAACCCTCTTATAAAGTACTTATGTGAGCAATATGCAGAAAATGAGTTGTGTGAGTTTTTTTCTCGGCTATTAATTGAACTGTGTAGTTAACCTATGTTTACATGTCTTATAGTCAGTTTGGTGTATCACCATAGAGTAGTGGTTTCAGTTTCATTTTTAAGTTTTCATCTTTCTCACCTTTTCCTTAGTAAAGAAAATAAGTAGCTTAAGTGATATACAAACTAGGAGCCGGCCTCATTCAGAGATTCACTCCAAATTTCAAGGTCACCCACAACCTTAGGAGTGTTTCCATGTTTTCTCTAGAAAGTTGAGTTCTGAAACTTAGCAAGGGTGCATTTCTGTGAGATAACATTACTCATAGAAATGAGGGCTATTTATTGGATTTTTAGATGAATCAATGGATAGGATTGATTTGACTAATTAATGGATAGAAATGAATGTGAGAGAATGGCATGGATCAATGATCACATCCATGGATGAGATTTAATATTAACATAGATCAACGATTCTAATCAAGGGCTCTAATTGAAATAGAATGTGTAAGTCCCTTAATTTTAGGAAGAATGTTGGAAGATATTTCCATTTGGTGGAAATATTTGAATTTGAATGAGAGGAATATTCCATGAGAATATTCTCTTGCAAGTGGGAGAACTTGGAGGAACTAGAATATATTAGTCAATTAAATAATTAGGATATTATTTAATTGTGCAAGTGGAGTAAATTTAGGATTTTAATTAAACAATTAATATCATTTAATTAAAAAGCATGATTATGAAATTTAATTAAACAATTAGGATTATTTAATCAAATGAGA
Organism: Sequoia sempervirens; assembly: GCA_007258455.2. NCBI lineage: Eukaryota > Viridiplantae > Streptophyta > Pinopsida > Cupressales > Cupressaceae > Sequoia > Sequoia sempervirens. Next base: position 23,025 of record VDFB02372958.1, on the reverse strand, counting down.
AGAATTAAGGGCATGAAAGGAGTGAATTAATCAAATAATATTGATTACTTGATTAATAGAAGAAAATGATGAATTTAATTAAACAAATACAATTATTTAATTAAATAGATGAAAAGGGTTGAATTAAAATAGAAATGGTATCACTAATAAAATTCAAGTGTGTGATATTAATCAAGACAATTTTAAATGTCTACATTTTGTACCTCTCTAAAGTGAGGTACATGTTGCATTACTTTGAAGAATTAATGCTTCTTTGATCAACAATGTTGCTCAAATCAAAAATTAAAAAAATCTCTAATTTGTTTGGATGCCCCATTGTTCCCCAGCGGAAGTAATGGATGTTGGAATATTTCCCCCTTGAGAGATCAAGCGGAAATCCTAAATTCTAGGTTGAGATCGTGACAAATATATAGGATTGGTTTAGCTACAAAGAGGATGGAAAACAAGCTCTAGGACCTTGATAAAATAACCATGACAAGCTGCCAGACAAGAAACCAGAGATTTAGGGAAAAACCCTAGGTTCAACAATGCATCTAGGGGGAAAACCCTAATTTTCCATGCATATATATGAGGTTGGAGTCACTTTCGAGTTCATTTGCACACTTTGATTTGAGAAATTTGAGAGCTTTGAGAGAGATTTCACGAAAGACCTAGTAGAACAGCTAACAGAATGGAATATCGTGTGCTTCCCCTACATCGCGCAGATAGATTTTGTGAGATCCAATGGCTTGCCAATGTAGGACCACCAATATGTACCCCAAGTAACTTTCCTTGCACATATTTCGAGATAGAGAAATATAAGTTAGAATAGGTCAAACAAATGTGTCGCTAGTTTAGTGATGCTTTTGTAGTGGTTGGCAACACATTTTCTAGATTCAAGAACACCTTTGCACTAGCACATCACTCTAGAGCATTTATGATGGGGTTTAGAATACTTCAATGCTTTTTTAGAAAAAAAAATTGCCTTTGCATAGTTTCAGAGCTACAGAAATGCATACTTCCAAAACCACACATTTTCTTTCCAATGACACATTTGAAATGTTCTCATGCCTTTTCCTTTTAGTGACGCTATTGCAAAGTAGTGATGATTTTATTGATAAAATAGAGTGACACCTTTGCATAAAGGCATGCTTTTATATTTTAGGGTTTCAGGATTAGAATTTTTCTTGATTTTTAGTAACATTGACATTGTGCGACATTGTGTGTGTAGGATTTCTTCCTCCACTACAATCATGCGAGTGGAGGCCAGGGATCATAGGTCAAATGATCATATTTGGGGATGAGGAGGAGGAGGTCATGTGATTTTTTGGATTATATTACATTTGTTACATGATAGAGATTAGGACTCACCTAGCTATGATGACCGCCCTCGTAGAACGGTGGAACTCAAAGAATTCCTCATTCCACCTCCCCATAGGAAAGGCTACTATCACACTTGAGGATGTATGGAATATCCTATGAGTATAGATCCATGGAGAGGGTGATCTATGATGCAAAGCTCAACTTCGCTACCCTATTTAGAGTATTGGGGGTAGACCAAATGTTGGTAGAGGGTGACCAAATAGACCTGCGGGCATATCGTGCTCAAGTAAATGATTTGACTTTGGTGATTGGAGGGCTCATCATGGGAGTCATGATGTCTAATAAGCATAGTTGAGGACTCATCCTTGGCTAGGGTGTTGTATTAGCAATCATTGTTGATGATGTTCATACTTACACTTGGGGACCATGTATCCTAGCTACCTTGTACCATGATATGCATCAGGTGGTATGCATGAGAGGTTGCAACTTGTCCACAGGAATCACATTGCTCCACATCTAGGCTTGGGAGCACATTGTAGTGCTCAGACCTATTATTCCCCCATGAGACATTGACAAGGATTATCCTACAATTTAGAGATACATAGTGATGACCACACTCTGCAATTAATGCGCAATGGATATAGCTTATTGGAGGAGGATCATAGATGACATGACATTTTTTTAATGGAGACCATGGTTGTAGGTCGATTATTGGGATGATGATCAAGACCATCTATTTTATTCTCACCAAATTTGATGGCTTATGGGGTGACAGTGCCACATCATTGAGAGATACCTTCCTAATTGAGTAGCTCGATAGTTCAGGGACCATCAAGATATCCTAGCGCCCAATTATAGAGCTATATATACTAATACATACAAAGAGATTCATGCTTGGGGACCTCAGATGTTCCCTCAAATAGCTATTGATGACTTCAGATAGTTTCCTTAGGTTTGTTGGGCTTACATAGGGGGACTTGATGATCCTGGTACGACCCCAGCTTATGACATGCAGTTTGTACAACACCACCCCATTTGATTGATCGACCCAGTAGGGGTTGATGGTGCTAGAAAAGGTAGGGGTATGGGTAAAGGATAGGTTCCCAGATAGTTCTCATTGGTTGGATAGGTTTCAAGAGTTTTATAGCAACCAAGGGGGCCACCACAACCACCATTGGTATAGCAACAACACATGCAGGGGGGGCATATCCTCAAGAATTTTTATTATAGTAGAGGATTGTTGAGAGAGATACAACCATTTAGGAGAGGGATGCCACATAGGTCAAGCATGATCAATACTGATAGGAGAGAGAGAGAGACACTACTCTCTAGGAGCATGACCACGCCCATGGTGAGCTTTCCCAAGAGTGACAACAATAGTATTAGACCAATTTACAACTAGCCTAGGAGATGGCTTGCAGGAAATAGCTCAAGGCTATCACATAGATCTAGGCATAAGTATAGGCACGGGCATAGGAATAGGTATCAATAGCCTTATATGGAAAGTCTATTGTTAAGGCTTCTTATTATAGGATTTTGTACCATCAAGAGGTTCCTTGACATCGATGCTAGATAGACTTTTTGCATAGGACTGCATTGGGATTGATTGGATCAGTAGGTGGTACTTTTCTATTCCACCCATCGAGTGGATATAAGTCACCACCATGAGAGTATAGGTGGAGCAGAGGATAGCTCCAATATATAGACACTTTTTTGATGTACAACCTAATTATTGATGTATATCCATTCATTGGCCCATTTTTTATAGACTCGTGCATATTTTTGATGATATATCACACACTCTTTTGATATGTATCATGACATTCACTTTTTTGGTATATATATGAGATGATCGGATGTGGCATTATATTTATTATGTCATTTTTTAATGATTATGCTTATATTGATGTATGCATGGATGCATTATGGATATATATGGATGCAGATTTTTTATGAGATGCTTTTACGATGATGATAATTCTTTGTATTATGCATATGATATGTATGATTTGTGATTATGCTTATGATATGATGATGATGATGTATGAAAATGCATATATTTTTTGATATGAATTCATGTATGAAAATGTAATGGATGATTTTATTTTATATCTTTTCTCATATGATATGTGATGATTGTGCAAGATGTATGTTATGAGATACATTTATTTTTCATATTTTCCATAGAATATTTATAATGATACAAGATGTATGCTAATGGTTGGTGGATGCAAGATGGATGCATTTATATGATTTTTTTGAATTTCATGATACCAGGTTGGAAATGTTATCATGGATAGAAGATGGAAAATGAAATGGATATTATTTAGCCTTTTTTTAGTAATTGATTCATAAGTCCAACAAGTCTATGATTATTTGAGACCTTATTAGATATGTGATGAGATAGGATAGATGATACTGTTATGCTTCTTGGATTAGGATGAATTCATCATATCACTCCCTATTTTTTATATATAAAATAGACATGATGCATCAAGGTATTGAAAACTAGAATGGAATTGTATCTAATGTGATGGGCTTTGACTATTCAAATAGATAGGAGTATCCTTGTTCATACTTGACATAGTGAAACCTTGATTGATCTTGTGAAAGAATACACCATCAAAGTAAGGAAACTAATACACAAAATGTATGAAGAACCTGATATCTCCTAGCCATTGTTTTACATGAGACTATCCTAGCACATGCAAGATAAGTATTCATCAAGGTTGTATTACAAGAATATACAACAAGCATAGCAACTAAAAGAAATGATCAATGTCACATTCCTTTCTCTCTAAATAATTTTTGATAGACATCATTAAGAGATCATCAGAATGGACCAATAAGATAAATCATAAGAAATGGTCAAAATGAACAAACAGTCAATGTTATTCATATATCTTGCCAAAGTGATGTGATTAAGGTGATTTCTAATGATAATGCACATTATAGAAAAGAAGTATCCTAGGACATGTATTGGATACTGACTAATTGATTAATTCTAACTGATTGATAGGCCATGGATAAAAATATTAACTAACATGTTTAACCACAATCAAGACTATAATTTTTGTGTTTACGATTTTTTCTTTGTTGTTTATTGTGCGTGCTTCAGTTTGTGTTGCCAAAGTTTGAAGATGACAATTGATTTATTAGGGATGAAATTTTATTGCGAGTGAAAGAAAAATGGGATGGGCAATTTTGTTTTCCAAATATTTTAATTTTTTTGATGTTTTGAAATGTTTTGAGGTTACCTTTGAACTTTTGGGATCATTTGATTGTTTAATCTTTCAAGTTATTTGAGGTTGTTTTGGTTTTATGAAAGATATTTGAATGTTTTTATTTTCACTTTTTCCAATTTTTTTTGTTTTCCAAGGTTAGACCAAGAACAGGACCTAAGGGGGACTGGCCTAATGTCTTGGGGGCTCATTGATGATGGCCTTTCCTATGTAAGTGTAGAGACAACATAGTTTTACTGACCCTTAAACGTTTATTCATGATATATGAACATTGATGGACTATCAAGTTATTATGATGGACCGCTAAAGGACTAAACTAAGACTCGAGGGTGCATCAATGATGGCCTTGCCTATGTACACATGCAGAGACAACATAGTTTGACAAGTGTTTTTCACTTTTTGATGTTTTTTATGTGTTTAGGGGTTTCGATTTGATTTCGATGTTTTTGGATTTTTAAGATGATATGGAAGTTTTGAGATTTTGAACTTTACAAATATTTTGAGATTTTTGATATATTTGAACTTTATTAATGTTTTGATGTTTTTAACACTTTTGAGCTTTATAAATGTTTTGACTATTTTTAGATTTTGATGATTTTACAATTGTTTTTGATATTTTGATGATTTTGCAAATGTTTTTGATATTTTGATGATTTTGAATATTTTTTTTATATTTTGATGAATAACCTTAAGGGAATATACAAGAACCTGATCTAATGCAAGTATAGGAATATTCCCTTAGTTTGATGTGATAGACTACCTCGATATAGGCAAGACAAACTAACCTTAGGAGTGTGTCAAGTAGTACGAAAGAAGAATAGATACTTGTTCAATACCAAGCCATGGTGTGGACGTGGATGGATGAAAGGAATAAATAGGATAAATAGGATGGTGGATGCAGGATAAGACAAAGAGCCAATTGTAGATGGGAGATGGTTCTTATTTATGCAAGGTGCCTATTTTCCAAGTTTTCACCAAGGTACTTGCCCAAAGCGCCACCAAAGTGGTTTTTCGCTAGAGGATAGTTTTTTTCTTTACTATTTTGATCCCTTTTCTATTTTTTTAGAATTTTTTACTATTTTTCTGATTTTTTCTTTTTTTGAACTTTTTGGATTCTACACCCCTCATGGGCTAGGCATAAAACTTTTTGAGATGTTTTCTATTGATGGGATCCTACAAGGGTTCTCCTTTCTGGGTGGCTAGTTGATAAGCTACTAAGCCATAGCTTGTTGTGAAAATGAAAGGCCCTAACCAATTTAGCTCAAATTTACCCTTGTTATCTTGATCTAGCATGTTCTTTTGATTCTCTTTCAGACAAGGTTTCCCACCTAGAAGCATCAACCTTTGATCTTTTTTGTTATAGCTCCTTCTAAGTTTTTTTTGATAGGCATGTAGGTGATTAAATGCTTCAAGGTGATGTTCATCCAAAAACTCTAGCTCATTCAACCTAGACACTCTATATTCTTCATCATTGATGAGATGCTACAATGACACTCTCAAGGATCGGATCTCAAACTCAATAGGCAAGATGGATTTAGTTCCATAGACCAAGGAATAATGTGTTGTTCCTATGGGTGTGTGAATACTAGTTTGGTAATCCCACAAGGTAGGGTTCAGTTGTAAAGGCCAATCACAACCAGCTTCATTGATCATTTTCTTCAGTATCTTAATAATGGCCTTGTTATAAGCCTTAGCTTGACTATTTCCTTGGGGGTATTAAGTGGAGGAGAAGTGATGTTGGATATTAAAGCATTGACATAGTTCTTAGACATCCTAGTTTTTAAAAGGTGTTCCATTATCTGTGATAAGAACTTGAGGAACACCATAACAACATATGAGGTAATTTAGGATAAACTTGGATATCTTCTTTCTTGTTATGTAGGTCATTGGTATTTCTTTTATCCACTTCGTAAAGTACTTAGTGGTTGTGATGATGAACTTATGACCATTGGAAGAGGTGGGGGTGATTTTTCCTATGAGGTCGAGTCCCCATTGTGAGAAATGCCAAGGTGTAGTAATAGGCCTGAGCTCTTGAGCTGGTGTGTGAATGATGTCTCCATGTTTTTGGCATTGCAAATATTTCTTGACAAACTAATTTGCTTCTTATTCCATAGTGGGCCAATAATATCTTGTCCTTAACAATTTCTTGGCCAAGATTGCACCACTTGAATGTGACCCGCCAATGCCTTCGTGCATTTCTTTTAATGAAGTTAAAGCTTCCTCTTGGTTAAGAAATCATAGTAACATTCCTTTGAGACTTCGTTTGTAAAGGGTATTGTCAAAAAGGAAAAATCGGGTCACTCTAATAAAGGTATTCTTTAGGTTAGAAGTAAGGTCAAATAGGAGGATATTGTTATAAATGTAAGTGAATATGTCATGATACCATGGGGAACCAGGACCAATGATTTCACACAAATTCATATTCAAGTACCTTGAGAGCTGGTATGAGAAGTTTCTCAATCAATAATTTGCATTTCAAACTATTATGAGGCATGTCTAGAAAGGATCCAATAGTATCCATGGAATCTTCTTCTTAGTTGTTGATCCTAGCTATCTATTCAAATATTATGCCAATAAAATAGTACTTGAAACTGTGCACCATCTTCTTCTAGGGCATCAATTTGTCATCCTTGGTCTTATATTCATCATTAACATGGTTCCTGATTAGCTGAGAATCTCTATAGACTCTTAGCTCTTGGATATACCATTTTACTGCAAATCTTAACCCTATCATGAGGGCCTTGTACTCAGCTATGTTATGTGTACATGGAAAATCTAGCTTGTATGATTTGGGGATGCAATCACCTTGTGGGGTGATAAATAAAATTCCTGTTCGAACCCATGTTTTGTGTAAGAACCATCAAAATACAACTTCCATTGGTATACTATATGAAGGAAAAACACTCATTTATCAGGAAACTCTAACACCAAAGGATCCTCTACATATATGGGGGATTTTTCTAGTTGATCAGTGATGGCTTGTCCCTTAATGGATTTTCAATCAACATATTCTATGTTAAACTCTGTGAGGATCATTACCCATTTTGTTGTATGACCTGTGAGAGTAGCTTTTGACAACAAGTACTTGAGTGGATCTACCTTGGAGATGAGTTTAGTTTGATGGGAGAGCATGTAGTTCCTAAGCTTTTGGGAAGAAAACACCACTGCTAAACAATATTTTTCAATGGACAAATAATTTAGCTCATATCCTACCAAGGTTCTATTGATGTAATATATATCTCTCTCTTTTCCCATTTCATCATGTTGAGCCAAAAAAGCCCTTGGGGCTGCTGAAGTAGCTGAGATGTAGAGTATCAAAGGCTTGCTTGCTATCAATGGCATCAAGATGGGTGGTGTCACTAGATAATCCTTGAGTTGTTAAAATTCCTACTCATAATTTGGATCCTATTTGTAGGCCACACCCTTATGAATAAGATGAGTAAATAGGTGGCATTTGTCTGCTAATTGAACTATGAACCTTCTAATAGATTGTAGTTTCCCTTGTAGACTTTGAAGTTGCTTAAGTGTCTGAGGTGGGTGTATTTCCATGATTGCCTTAACTTTAGTTGGTTCCACTTCAATTCCCCTTCACAATATAATGTATCCCAAAATTTTCCCTATAGTGACACCAAAGATTGACTTCTTAGGGTTCAACTATACCTAATACTTCTCAAGTCTATCAAAGATTGGTGCTAGCACATCTAGATGTTATTTCCTTCTTATAGAATTAGCCAAAATGTCATCCACATAGTCTTGTAGAGTCTTATGGATCATGTTGTGAAAAATTAAGGTCATGGCCCTCTGATATATTTCTCCATCATTCTTAAGACCAAAAGGCATTGTCTTCCAATAATATGTTCCCCATGGGAACGTGAATGTTTTTTTATGTTGATCTTCCTTAGCTATCATTATCTGATTTAGCACATCTAGATGTTATTTCCTTCTTATAGAATTAGCCAAAATGTCATCCACATAGTCTTCTAGATTCTTATGGATCATGTTGTGAAAAATTAAGGTCATGGCCCTCTAATATATTGCTCCATCATTCTTAAGACCAAAAGGCATTGTCTTCCAATAATATGTTCCCCATGGGAATGTGAATGTTTTTTTATGTTGATCTTCCTTAGCTATCATTATCTGATTATATCCTAAGAATCCATCCATGAGCGAAAGAATTTCATTCCCAGCTATCAGGTCCACAATGATATCTATGTTTGGTAGAGGAAAATCATCCTTCGGACATGCCTTATTCAAGTCTCTAAAGTCCATGCATATCTTGATGCCCCCAGTGGGTTTGGAGACTGGAACTAGATTGAAACCTACTCAAGATAGTCTATTGGTCTGATGAATCCTACATCAAGAAAATTCTACAATTCAACCTTTACCAATAATGCTATTTATGGATGCATTTTTCTCAACTTCTACTTTATCAACTTTTCTTGAGGATGAACAGTGAGATGATGAATGACCAGCGATGTTTTGATCCCTGGAATGTCTACATAGGACTAAGAAAAGTTGATCTTGTGCTCTCTTAAGAAAATTTCCAATTTTTTATGTTCATCATCTAGGGAAGAAGCATACAATGTGACCTATGTTGCTTCCTTTGTTCCCACATTGACTAGATTAGATGACTCTACCAATACTAATAACCTTTCATGTTCTATTGCAATACTTGGCATATTGAATCCCTTATCCTTGGATGCCTTATAGAGGTTTTCACCCTCGGATATGTCCTTTATTTTAACTATTTTTTGATCAGAAAGTGTCAACTATGGTTTTCACTTAGGGATCGGGTTATGATTTTCATATTTGTAATTTTAAAACTAAGGGATTCAATTGATTCACCATAGTACGCTTGGGTATCCAACTTAATTTCAAATCCTTCTTTATGATCATCATATGGTATGCAATCTCAAAGTCCCATAAATTTAGAAATAGCATCATCATTTTTGAAAGAATCAAGAATAGGTGGTCCTCATTGGTCCTAGTTTATAAGTTGGGGGTAAATAAGTCTCAGTTTAGTAATTTGGCTAGAATACTCAAAGGATGTGGTGGTTGTAGCACAGGGAAAATTTATAGGTTAAGCAATTCAAAGGGTAATTTAAACTAAACCCAAGATAAATAATTGAGAACAATGGAAAACAATAAAAACATGCATAAACAAAGGATTTTACCAAACACACATTCGATTCCATGAATAACCTCCATTATACTTCTTCATTTTGTCGTTATATGATACTTTCCCTTAGATTTTCATTAAGCATGCAAGTATGGCCTCATGATCATGATAATAGAAAAACATTGAAGATTCTAAAGTTGCTCCCAAAACTCATAAGACTTCGGGAGGAGTAATAATGATGAAGGTAAAGCCAATTTATAGAAAATATGATTTTTGAATGACAGGCTTAGATTGAAGATAATTAATTGACAATTTAGATTAAAAGATGTGACATGCAATATGATTAGGGTTAAATTAGTGTAAGTGATAAAGCATGAATGGTGGAGATTAAATTAAATAATAATTTAATCTTTAGTGGAAACTAGTCGAGACATAGAAGAATAAATATTGCATGTAAAAGATAAAGATTGTCATGGATAGAAGATAAGAATAAATTAATTAAACAATCAAAGTTATTTAATTAATAGAGGTTTGCATGTAGAAGATAAGATCTAATCTAGATAACAGACCGATTAACATAGAAATTTTGTTTGTTAGAGATAATCAAATATTATCTCACCAGATAATTGAATGATCTAATTATATCTAGACTTAAGTGATAAATGACTAATTACATAACAAAGAGATTATCTAATTATAGAGGAATATGTTATGGATAAATCTTTTCATGAATAAAATAATGATTTAATTCAACATTCAAGATTTTGAGACTAAATTAAATAAACAAAGATTTATTTAATTAAAGGGAGAAATGGCTAATGAATAATTAAGTAATTTAAAATGATTATTTAATTATAGTTGAAAGTGTCATAAGAATAAACTAAATAATAGTTTATTTAATTTTAGAAAGAAGATAAATTTAATTAGCGATGTAATTAAATAAATAATATTTAATTAATTAATCAAGGAAGAATAAAGGTAAGAATGAATTTTTTAAATAATTAAAGTTATTTAATTAATAGAGGACAAATTACTTTAGAAAATAATTAAATAATTAACATTATTTAATTATGAAAATGAAGATAAGAATTATGAAGAAATTAAAGTTGTAGGCCTAGGACAATTTTTAGTGTCTACATTTTTCCCCTCTTTGACATAATACCATTTCGACGTTTGTGTCAAAGAATAATAAATAACATGCCCCAGTCATGCCCTAGTGTGAAATAGGTAAGGGTATGCCCCCTCAGGAAAAATAATATTTTTTTGAAAAAATATAAAAAAATTGGAAATTGTCCTGATTAGGTAATTGGATAGCCAGAAGTTTGATGGTGGTGAACAAAATCAGTTTCAACAAGGTTTGTTTTGTGAAATGATCATTGGAAGTGTGCAAATAGTGTGGCCAATACAGTGCGTTTGAAAGAAAACCCTAAAAAACCCTAGGTATAAATAGGAATTGTGTAACAATGAATTCATTTTCACCCTTCAAGTTTGAAAACCATTGATTTTTCTCTAGAGCCATCCACCAAAATGTCTCTTGTTCCATACACCGAGCATCACGGATATCGTGTCAGGACCTACTGATGGTTGGTTGACACAAGACTCCCAGTATGTACCCCAAAACTGACTTTTGAATTTTGAATTTTCACACATTTCTAGGACATTAAAGTTTATTTTTGCATATGTGTCATTTCCCTTTCACCACAAATGTGTTCATATGCAACACATTTGCTCGAAACACGAAGCATTTGTGGAAACACGTGGGGGTTAGTTTTGGGTTTAGTTTAGATCAACGCATTTGTTTAGTTTTTTACCGCATTTGTCCTAGTGAGTTTAATTTGTGTTTATGCATTGCATTTGATAACTTTGAAATGCATATGCATGATTGGTCACATGTGTTGCCATGTGTGACACATGTGTAATTTTGTGATGCATTTGTAATTTGAAATGACGTATTTGAATGGTGCACCACATTTGTCAATAAAACGATGCATTTTCCTGTCAAAATTTTTGAACTTTTATAGTGTAAAATTGGCTTCATGTTTCTGACGCAAGGTATTTGTTATGCATTTGCAAGTTGTTTTAGATCCAATATACACCCAGGAGTCGAGGCCGATGAAATATGAGTTGTGGGACCAGTTTTGCAGTGTAGAGAAATGGTTGATATAGAGTCTTGGATTACATCATGTGGCATTTATGCCCACCATTCAAGCAAACTGAGGGATGCTCACTGCACTTGTAGAGTGATGGCATTCAGAGACTTCATCCTTCCATTTTCCAATAGGAGAGGTTACTGTCACATTAGAGGATTTCTATAGGATACTTTGATTACTAATCAAGGGCGAGAGGGTTTGCTATGATACCCAGAGGGGTAATAGTGAGATCACCCATTACTATGTCTATGAGGATGTCATACATCTCGGTATCGAGCATTATGAGATCAGATGGCATGCACTTGCAGATAGATATGAGCGGATTGATTATTTTTTGTGTACTCTAATTGTTGGGATTGTACTACAAAACTATCAATGACATGGGTTTCCTATTGGTTGGGGTGAGATGTTAGTAGGGATGTTGGAGAGGCAGGTTGTGTATGCATGGGGCCTATGTCTACTAGCGATGTTGTATTTCTACTTACATAACATAGCTTATAGGGAGGCACAGTCTATGAGCTATGGGACTACCTTATTGATGATATGGACATGGGAGCACATTCTTTTTTTCCATCCACTAGTTGTATATGAGCTAGATAATCGATCTCCTTATGTATTTTGATATGTCAATACCATCACGCAGACTCATGTTGGAGACACAGGATACTGGAGGCATGTGATTGAGTTTATATGGAGACCATACATGGATTGTGCATAGTTGTAGGATGAGGATCGACACTTTCCTTTCTACCGACAGACACGGTATCTGATTGGGAGGACTGTTTCTAGAGTGCATATCATTGAGAGACACCTACTAGATAGAGTGCTCTGACAATTTGGTTAGATTTAGGATGTGTCACAGGGCCAAGCTAAGTTTTCCTAATCTTTGAGGGATGTTCCTCTATGGGATCCTATGATTCTTGTAGTGACAACAGAGGCAGATATAGATGCACTGTAACTAGTATAGTGGGGATGGAGGGGTGGATTTGCGGATGCTTGGACGATAGTAGCATATGATGCTTGGTGGGCATAGCATAGTCCTGTGCTATATATAGATTATAATCAACCAGCACCTGTAGATGTCGAGGGATAGCCCCACAGGGTCGGCATGGTGGCAGGGGAGGTGGAGCTGATGATGGTAGAGGAGGAGGTAGGAGGACTGGTCGATGGGCTTGACAAGGTGGTAGAGGTCAGGGCAGAGATTTTTCACCCATCTATGAGAGTGATAGGGAGGGAGAGGACGTCACCATGGTGGGGGTAGGTGGAGATGAGGTTGTTGTAGAGGAGGTAGTTGGGGAGGAGTCCATTGGAGAGGAGGCCAAGTTGGATTCCATTGATCTATTATGGGAAGGATACTAGGATGTAGATGATTTTCCTAAGGATGAGATGGGGGATCAGGAGAGAGCTTCGAGACCTGATTGTTAAGGAATGGGATGTTGATGGGGGGGAGAGGTCACAGCGGGAGGAGGAGGGTCCCATAGATCAGTGGCTGGCCAATTTATAGGCCAGGGTAGAGGCATCGAAGGAGCGGGTTAGAGTCGTATCTATGGAGAGAAATGAGATGTGGTTGGAGAGGGACAATGCCTACCTAGAAAGAGATCAAGTGGTGGTGCAGAGGCAAGAGACGGAGTAGAGATTTGAGGAGTTCACCACTCTTTGTACTGGACTAGTTGCAGCTATGGCTCGAGAGTTCGTCAGGGCTGGTGATAGGGAGAGATATTATAGATATTTGTATGAACAGGAGGTACCCCCTGATGAGACCATAAATTGTCTCATATTTTATCAAAGAAAATCATCTATTTCTTCTTAATGCATTAGTGTTTTAGTGGATTTGAGTAATGATTGAAAGTTCTTTAGCTTGCTTAAAGTAGAATATAAAGTAAATATTTTATTTATTTTTAGTAATTGAATGTGATCCAAATTGCCTCTAATATGTCTCCATGAAGTGTGTAAAATGATATAATGCAGATAAATGAGTTATCAAATAACTCATGGTAAGATGAAGCTACAAACACTTGCAGCTAAGAGCTCTAGATATCAACTCTAGAAAAGGCTTTGATGACACTATGGGAAGATAAAGAAGAATCCAAACTTCTAGCACATTTCAATATTATTGCAAAATTAATGAGCATCAATCACTCCTAAATTGATGGATAAGCATGTAGTTCATGACAGCTCATGAAGATCTCTTCTGCCACATTATCTTTCAATAACTCAACTTATCAAAGCACTTAAGTGTCATTAATGATAGTGGGATGTTATTCAAGATAATCAACAAAGATTTTGGCAAGCAAAAAGGAGAAAAATCCCTTCATTCACATGGAGAACTCAAGGTTCCCTAAAAATTAGGCGCCTAGAAATTGTAAGAAATGAAATCTTAGTAAAAAAACTATATCTCATTTCTCAACGAAATTAAAAAATTCAAAATGATCTAGAAAGTAGATTTGAAGGGCTAAAAACCCTTTTGAGAATTTGGCATGATTTGTAGCAAGGAAGGAGCAGTACGTGTCAGAAAATGACTGAGACAAAAGTGGCATGATGGAGGACAGCAACTTCAATTTTCTTAAAGTTTTTTAAACGACCCCTCAAAAATAGGACCTTGGATCCACATTCTTAGTGTATTGGTTGGATAGATATAGAATATTAATTCTATAAATACAATGTAATCATTTGATCAAAGGGAGGGGATTAGAAAGGCTTGTTTCAACCTGGGGAAATAGGATAGATCTAGTTTCATTTTCCAGCAATGTAATTCCATATTTCTAGATTAAATTTGAATCCAAGAAATCTTTTCATTTCCAACAATTGTTAAGTAGTTTAGTCTTTTCAATTCATGCAAGTGTGCCTTAGATTAGTTCCCTTTCATGCAAATAGGATTTATTTATGCAAGTAGAATAGACTGTCAAGCAATTTTTCTACTTTCTCCCTTGCAGACAACTATGGACACCGCCTTAGATTGATAAATTAAATGATGAGAATTACAATGACCCCATCATTTTTGGCACCATTTCCAAGGATAAGTGTCATTAGGGAAGGGAGAAAATTAGTTTGGAAATCTTTTAGATTTAGAATTTCCTCAAGAAAGATTTTTTTCTCAAAACCCTACCAAAATACCAGCTCTAAAGAGAAACCCCCCTATCTATTACAAAATATCCTTAGTTGGAGGACCATCACTCAAAATCTTAATAAAGGATATTTATTTAAGGAAATAATTGATGGATTATTGCTTGCAAGAGGTGTAGAATACAATGAAGAGATCTTATCTTCATTACAAAAGCTTGCAAGGAAGAGACTTATTTGGAGACCTTCAAAATCCAAGAATGGCTGCCCAATCATATTTTTGAAGTCAAAGGAGGGCTGCCCAATCAGAGATTTGAAGAACAAGGAGTTGTTTCCAGTCATGCATGCAATAGATTAGAAGGAAGGATTGCAAGATCTCTCCAATCAGCCTATGTATTTGCTAGAATCAGAAATCATGAAGAAGGTTTCCACTAAAAAGGAAGGTGAAGCATTGAGTTTCAAAAATTTTGTCATCTTCTTTTCATTCTCTTCTCTCAAAAAATTCAACACATGGAAACATACTTTGAGAAAGGGGAGATATTTTCAGAACCAGTTAATGGTTATGTGTAACCTCTCTACATCATTAAGTAGAGTAGGTTAGGGTAGATTTTATTTTTTCAAATAAGTGTTTTGCACATGCTATTTCCTCTTCTCTTAGGTTGTAAGCATGTAATTTTCTATGCAAGTTGCTGCTCTAAAAACTTGTAGCAGATATTTTGTCATTATGGATGACTGGTTAGTGCAGAAAAACAACGATGAAGCAATTTGAGTTTGTATTCAATGTAAAAGATCAAGTTGCAGCTCTTAAATGTTGAAGAAATTATTTTTATGCAGCATGGAGAAAGTGAACTACAACTCATACTTGATGGTTGCATGGAAAACTAAGATAACATTAAGTATTTACTTTATTATTTGTGGAGTTCACCGCTCTTTGTACTGGACCAGCTGCAACTATGGCTCGATAGTTTGTCAAGGCTAGTGATAGGGAGAGATATTACAGAGATTTGTATGAGCAGAAGGTTCCTCCTAATGAGACCATAAATTGTCTCATATTTTATCAAAGAAAATCATCTATTTCTTCTTAATGCATTAGTGTTAAAGTGGATTTGAGTAATTATTGAAAGTTCTTTAGCTTATTTAAAGTAGAATATAAAGTAAATATTTTATTTATTTTTAGTAATTAAATGTGATCCAAATTGCCTCTATTATGTCTCCATGAAGTGTTTAAAATGATATAATGCAGATAAATGAGTTATTAAATAACTCATGGTAAGATGAAGCTACAAACACTTGTAGCTAAGAGCTCCAGATATCAACTCTAGACAAGGCTTTGATGACATTATGGGAAGATAAAGAAGACTCCAAAAATCTAGCACATTTCAATATTATTGCAAAATTAATGAGCATCAATCACTCCTAAATTGGTGGATAAGCATGTAGTTCATGACAGCTCATGAAGATCTCTTCTGCCACATTATCTTTCAATAAATCAATTTATCAAAGCAATTAAGTGTCATTAATGATAGTGGGATGTTCTTCAAGATAATCAGTTAATATTTGGGCAAGCAAAAAGGAGAAAAATCCCTTCATTCACATGGAGAACTGAAGGTTCCCTTTATAAATCGACAATGAAATTGTGAAAAATGCAAGATCAATAAAATAGCTTATGTTCCCCTATTTCAACAACAAAATTCAAAAAATTCAAAAAATGATATAGAAAGTAGATTTGAAGGGATAAAACCCTTTTGAGAATTTTGGCATGATTCCCTTAGTAGGAAGGATCATCAATATGTGTCAAAAAATGACTTATGGCCAAAAGTGTGGTGTGGGGATAGGAGGATATAACTTCAATTTCTTAAAGCTTTGTAAATCCACTCTCAAAAATAGGATCTTGATCCACATTCTTAGTGGATTGGTTGGATAGGATATAGAATAAGTGAATTCTATAAAATACAATTTTAATCATCCGGACAAAGGAGGGATTAGAAAGGCTTGTTTCACCTCAAGAAAATAGGATAGATCTAGTTTCATTTCCCAAAGAATGTAATTCTAGATTTCTAGGATTAAATTTGAATCCAAGAAAGCTTTTAATTTCCAGAAATTGTGAAGTAGTTTATTCCTTTTTAATTCATGCAAGTGTGCCTTAGATTAGTTCCCTTCATGAAAATAGATTTATTTCTTGCAAGTAGAATAGATTTCCGTCACAATTTTTCTACTTTCTCTCTCAGAGATGTACCATGGACACCTTTGGATTGATAAATTAAATGATGAGGATTATAGTGACCCCCATCACCTCCTCGAGATGGATCCTAGTGCTTCTCAGACACTTAGTAGCATATCACAAAGTAGGTTGTCCCACAACAAATCCTAGAGCATTGGTGGTGTCGTAGGACCTCACAGGTTAGGACCTTATGATAGGCCACCTTCTGCACATCAATCATTAGCACCTCTTCATTAGTCACTTCCTCATTCTCCTCATCAAAGTATCAAGAGTTCAAACTAGGCACATGTTATATATTTGTAGACATTGTATTTAGATTATAGAGCCCACAAGCTCCATTTTGGGAGATACATTCTAACATTGTACTAACACTTTTTTGAGTGATATATATATCATTTTTTATAGGCGAAGCTATAAGGATATTCAATTCTTTATGTGATATGCACTCATTTATGCATATGTTATGATGACAATGTTTATTTTATGATGTCGATGCAACCTATGATATTATATCATTGATTCTATATGATGTATGTGCATTAAATTTTATGGTATTATAAATTCCCCATGTATGGATTCTGTATGTTTATGATTATGAGATGCAATGTTATTTTTGTATTTTCGCTATGTGAATGTATTTACAGGAGAATATGCTATGCATTTTATGATGGTGAATGCATGTTATGCCATGGATTCCTAGATGTGATAAATGTGTAAATATGTTTTTAGTTTTCCAAATGCATCAAGTATATGTATGATTTAATATGTATATATGTATGGAAATGTCTAAATGATGTTCCTAACATGAATGCACATGCAAGATGCTTTTTTTTTTTTGTCATAGGACTCTGTCATATTGCAAGGAAGAAGAAATGTTAGTGCAAAAGATCTGGATGTTAGTGTTAGCAATCTTGAATATTTTTATGAAACATAATAGGCCTTGCATTAAATCTTCATTGGGAATGAAATGATACGAATGGACAACAAACACCATGATATGAGATAGACCAAGGTCTGCAAGGTCATCCACCTGCTAAAACAGATAGTTGCAGACAAGGAATGTCTTAACTCATACTAAGGGAAAAGTTTCCCCAATCTTTTTGTCAGGGCAAATTGTAGACAACAAACAAATAAAAGACAAGTCATGAGACATCATCGCTCCTCTAAATCCTTCATGGGACATCCTTGAGGAAGCTAGTAACCTGACTCGAAGAAAAAAACAAAAGGAAATTGACAAAAAATAGTCAAAGAAAAAGAGTCTTGAGAAATCCTTGCTTCTCTAAATCCTTCATGGGACATCCTTGAGGAAGCTAGTAACCAGACTCAAAGACAAAGTCAAATGAAAATATAAGACAAAACAAGCCACATTGTCAATAGCCGGTAAGAATATTTGTCAAAATTTGATTTGTTTGTTATTTAATTGTCTAGGGGATTGACATAATGATTGTTTAATAAAGCCTAGTTTCAGGAATGACACATTGTATAAGATGTCAAGTCTAGTTTCGATCATGTGACCACCTATATGAGGTAATTATGAAACCTGGTTTCAAAAAGACACATATCGTATAAGATATCAAGTCCGGTTTCGATCATGTGACTATCTATGTAAGGCAATGATAATGCTTGACTAAATGACAATGTCTATTTTCAGGAAGGATGCATCCCATATAAGACATAGGTTGATTGTTTTTGTTATTGCTTTGGCAATTTTTTTGTTTGAATTGATGACCTTGTTGATTTATTTGTCTTGTTGATGTGTGAAGTGTCTTGATGTTCTAAAAAAAAAAATTATTTGACAACAATGTCTAACTTATTTTAACTAACATGACGAACCCTAAAGGACTAACCTAGTTCGGCCTCGGGGGCTCATCAATTGATGGCCTTGCCTACGTTATACACGCAGAGACCTCATAGTTTGACCAAACTTTGACCGAAAAGAATGACTAAAAAAGATTTGATTTATTTGAAGATATCTAACATGTGTGATAGTGAATGTGACGAACCCTAATGGACTGACCTAGTGCAGCCTCAGGGGCTCATCAATTGATGGCCTTGCCTACATTATACATGCAAAGACCTCATAGTTCGACATGACCAATGACTTTGTCTCATTGACTAAGGATTGAATCATGATTTTATTTTGACCAACCTAGAAAGACTGACCTAAAGCCTCAGGGGTGCATCGACAAATGGCCTTGCCTACATCCAGTCGCAGAGGCAATGTAGTTCGATGGCAATGACAAAGATTGATCGGTGCGACTGACTCTGACTCTATTTTTTTGGATTTTTGAAAGTTTTTTGGATGTTTTTGGGTTATTTGACATGTTTTGATTTTTTTTGTATTTTTGAAGTTTTATGATTTTTTTGGATTTTTTTCAATGATTTACCCTCAGAATAGCCGTTGTAAGAACTAAATGATGTAATTCAAGTGCCTGCCCCCAGTCGGGTATAAGACCAATTTATTATGAATAGGATAGAATGGAGATGCGAAGTGTACTTGATGCCAATCATTCCAAGTCATGGAAAAGACAACCATTTATTATGGGTGTAATGATAGGGAAGTCAGATTGGAATGATGGTAGACAAAAAAGAAAAGTCAACTACACATGGCGCATGATTGTCTAGTTTTCACCATGGTACTTATCCAAAGCACTACCGAAGTGGTTTTCACTATTGGACGAATTTTCTCTTTACTGTTATATTGATTTTTCATTTTTTTTAATGTTACCAAGATGCCTATTTCCCAGGTTTTCACCTAGGTAACGATTTTTTGATTTTTCCATTTTTTTGTATTTTTGATAATTAAGACAAGGCCATCAAAAGCTATGTGTAGAACCTCTTCAAATGAAGGATATTGATTGGCACTAATAGTGGTTCTCCTTTAGGGGTAGAGAGCTATTATGCTCCTAATCCAAAGGCTTCTGTGACAATATAGGGTCCTAGCCAGTTTGGCTCAAATTTTCCTAATTTTTCTCTTTCTACTTGATTCTTTGGATTTTCCATTAAAACCAGGTCACCAATCTTAAAATTTTGATTCAAGACTTTCCCGTTATAGCTACGATGAAGATAATTTTGATGTTCCTTTTGTCTTTGTTCATCTGAGAACTCTAGATCATGTAGTCTTGACACACGGTACTCTTCATCGTCAATATGCCCTTGTAAAGATTCCCTCAAGGAAAAAATCTCAACCTCAATAGGCGAGATGGCCTCATAAACAAATACCAAGGAGGGATTGCAGATGATTGTGTGGTAAGCCCATAGGGAAAGGTTAAGCTATAAATGCCAATCATGACCAGCATCATTGACAGTATTTTTAAGGATTTTGATGATTGTTTTGTTAGATGCCTCAGCTTGGCTATTACCCTGTGGTTAATATGGAGTGGAAAAGTGGTGTTAGATATGGAATTCTTCATAGAGGTGATAGACTTCTTGGTTTTTAAATGGATGGCCATTATCCATGATTATGAATTGAGGAACGCCATACTGAAAAATGATATAGTTAAGGATGAACTTAGAAATCTGTGTTTCGGTAATGTAGGTCATAGGAATGGCTTCAATCCACTTGGTAAAGTATTCAGTTGTAGTAATGATGAATTTATGACCATTGGAGGATGTAGGATGTATCTTACCGATGAGATCAATTCCCCATTGGGAAAAGGGCCATGGTGACGTTATTGAATGGAGCTCCTATGTTGGTGCATGTATCAAGTCTCCATGAATCTGGCACTGTCAACATTTCTTGACAAAGACATATGAGTCATTTTCCATCGTAGGCCAATAATAACCCAGTCTCATAATATTTTTAGCTAAGGTGGGACCGCTAGAATGAGATCCACATATACCCTCATGTACCCCACGCAAGGTCACTTTTGCTTCTTTAGTATCGAGACATCTCAACAATGTATTATCTAGGGTATGCCTATAAAGGGTATCTTTGATGATGGTATAATTAGAAGACCTATGAATAAATGCCCTACGTTAGTTGTTTGAGAGGTCAATGGGTAGGATTTGGGCATGGAGGTAGTCATATGTCTTTGTACCATAGGGAATTGGGACCAACAAGTTCACACACCATCTTTGAATTTGGGACATCAAAGGCAGGGACCAAAAGTATTTCTACCAAAAACTCATATTTAAGCATGTTGCTAGGTATGTCCAAGAGTGAACCAATGGTAGCCACGGCATTGGCTGCCCTATTTTGAATGTGGGGTATTTGATGAAAGATGATGTTGTCAAAATATTATTTGAAACTATATGCCATCTGCTTGTATTGATGTAAGCAAGGTGGTTATGACTCTCTATCCAACTCAAATTGATTTGATTCAAACAAGGAAACAACCCTTGCAATTCACAGTTCTCTCAACTTATTCCAAACACTCCCCAAAAGGCTTGTAGCCTCAAAACCCAACTTTTGAAGATATATTTTGGATAAGTCCATACAAAGACCTATCAAACATCAATTTAGACTTCTCACAAAACCCAACACATCCCAAAAGGTTTCAAATGGTTTCTTTAAAACAAGGTTGAAAACCAATAAACTACCCCTATTTTAGGCTACTCACTTAGCCCTATTTTCCAAAGGAAGTACTTCCTAAACACTAAGTAACCACCCAAACTCAATTGAAAGTCAAAAATTGTGTCTCAAAACAACAAAATTCATCACCATTTCATAGATACAAGACTTCTATGATGTTGATCCAGCAAACCCTCACTTTACATGCAAAAAGGCTAGGGTTCATTCAATCTCCTATTTCCCAAACTTGCCAAACACAAACAATGCATCCAACAGATTCAAATAGGTCTATGCATACTCACAAAAACCTTCACAAGTTCAATTCTAACAACATTTCACCAAAACCTTATTACAACACCTCATTTTCACATGGAAAACACATTTACCAGCCCTAGGGCATCATCCCAATTTGAACAACTCAACTCCTCTACCTTCAAAACCATAAAAACACCTAACCTAACATTAGATGAGTCATTCCACTAAGGAAAAATTTTGTACAATAGGTGGAATGACCAAAACATCCTTTAAACTTCTAAAACATCCTTTAAACTTCTATCAAACCCTAATCTGGCCTTCAACAAGTAGTTACAGAAAATCAATGAAATATCACTCAAATCTTAGTATTATACCCTCAAACTTGAAGCATTTGAAATTTATTTCATGCCTCGACAGTTCACCAAAATATTTAGAACATTTACTATGTGTACGGGTTCGTACAACTTCAGGGAAGTTCAAAAATATAGTAAATTTGCAGAAATAAGCATTGTATTTGATATTGGAACTTCAATACAATCATCAACAACTGCTCGACCCTTGATGAGGCTTTAAATACATGTTTCATTCAAAAACCAGCCACCAAATGCGTATAACTAACTTTCAAATTCTATGACTTTTCACATTCCCTAAAAGTTGCATTTTTTGTCAATTTTTCCTATGGCAACATTTTACACCTTTTTGCAACTTTTGCTCTTTTAGCACAAATGATTCAAAAACCACCCTATTACATAGTGAATGGTCTCACAAGACCTTATTTAATGTAAATATACTATATCTAATGCCTCAAGAGCTCAATACCTAGACTTGACATGTTGACCACCATTTACATTCTTCCTTGTGCTTGGTGCACCTGCACCATGTATGGAGTGAGCTTTTCATCTTTGGTTTCATAGTCATCATTAACTTGTCAGACCACTAGATGAGAATATCCATAAACTTTTAGATGATTAATCTTCCATTTGATTACCATTCATAATCCTGTTACAAGAGTCTCATATTTTGCTATATTATTGGTGCATGGAAAAGCAATTTTTAATGACTTAGGAATAGTATCACCCTGCAGTGTGATAAACAATATGCCGGCCCATGAACCATGATTTGTGTGGGACCCATAAAAGTATAAATTCCATGTCATTTCTATG
>VDFB02372956.1:0-14214 GCA_007258455.2 Sequoia sempervirens | reverse complement strand
AGTTTATGGTTTTCGGTTGCTGCCTTGTTTTTCCAGTCTTGTTCTCTATGCTTTGTACAACAAAGTATAGGTGGGTTTCTTGGATCTTTGTTTACGCAACTGTATGTTGTTTGTAATTCCTTTGGTTACGTAGCAAACAAGCTATTTGTTGAGTGTATTTTTTTTCTTCATGATAATCCAATATAAAAAAAATTGAATATCTATGATACTTGAAGTTTATATGCATAAATTTGTGAGGATTAATTAAGTTAGATTTGATTTGTAACTTGAATCACTAATTCACCCAAATAAATGACTAAACCATGACTAAATAAATGGCTACCACGACTAAAATAAATGAATACCATGACCAAATAAAAGACTACAATGACTAAATATATGACTATCATGACTAAATAGATGACTACCATGACTAAATAAATGACTAAATTAATGACTAAATATACTACCAAATTGATCAATCAAAACAACTAATAAATGACTAAAAATGGTTGTCATGAATTTGGTCGCGTTATAAATGACTGGCAATAAACTACTAATGGTCATGTGACCAAGCTAATGGTAACATGACCAATTTTTATTAGTTTTTTTAGTCATTTATTGTTGTTTTCCTACCAGTGAATTATACCCCAAGATTATACTTATGCTTATTACTTTATTAAGAAAGTATAAGCATGTTTTTGCATGGTCTTATAATGACCCAAAAATTTATATCTAAAGGATTTGTTCCAACATGAAATTCCTCTGAAGCCCGGTGCTAAGCCTTTCAGGAAAAATCAAAGACCAATTAGTCCAACATTGGCACACAAAATGGAGCACAAACTGATGAAACATAGATAAGGGGGAATCATAAAGTCAATTAGGCATTCTACTTGGGTCTCTAACTTGGTGCTAGTAAGAAAGAAGAATGGAGATATAAGGTTATGTGAACTAATTTTAGGAATTTGAATATATCTTAATAAAAGGATAACTATCCATTGCTTTAACATGGAGGCAACGCTACAAAAAGTAATTGGTCATGAATTGCTATCCATGATGGATGGTTTTTAGGATACAACTAAGTAGTGGTAAAAGAATCAGAGCAATACAAGACTCCCTACTACACCATGGGGCACCTATGTTTATGTTAAGATGCCATTTGGATTGACTAATGTTGGGGAAACTTTTCAAAGGGCTATGAATGCTGCATTTTTTTATTTAATTGATATAACAATGGTAGTGTATCAAGATGACTTATTATTTTTTCCAAGAAAGCCGAAGACCATTTTATACATCTTGAGAAAATATTTTCCAAAGCCATTGAATATGGCATATCACTAAACCATAAGAAATGCGCATTTGGGGTTACAGAGGGAAATTATTAGGCCACATTGTGTCAAAGGATGGGATAAAAATCAATCCTAACAGGGTTGTAGCTATTGATAAAATTGGAATACTCAAAACTATGAAAGGAATCTAGTTATCTTTGGAAAAAATAATTTTGTTAGGAGGTTTGTCACCAACTTTCCAAAAATAACTAAGGAAATTTCTAAAATGCTTAAGAAGCGAGAATTAATCATTTGGGGCGATGAAGCCATTCAAGCCTTTCATAATATTAAAGAAGCTATTAAACAAGCACCAGTACTAAAATCCCCTAATTTTTCAAAACCTTTCCAAATATTTTATTTTGCTTTCTTTCATACCATAGCTGTTGTGTTATTGCATAAAAATCATGAAGGTTATGAGCAAACCATTGCATTTTATAGCAAGTCACTTCAATTAGAAAAATTGAAGTATGACATCATGGAAAAACAAGCCTACGCTTTAGTTAATGTTGTGAAAATATTTAGTCCATATTTGGTAGGTGCCAAGGTGATTTATTATGTTCCTAGTGCTGTAATCAAGGATATCTTCACCCAATAAGATGCCATAGGGAGAAGATACAGATGGGTGAAAAAGATCCAAGAGTTCAATATAGACATCCAAATAACCAAGCTTGCCAAAGGACAAGGTTTAGCTAAGCTTATGGGCGAGTTTAACCTCGATGCAAGTCAGATAAATCAAAAACAAGAGGATACACCTCTAAAGGAGTGCAATTTGTAATTTTATTCTTGGTATGGAGATATTATGTACTATTTGAAGAATATGTCTTGTCCCGAACATATGAATGATAATAAAAAAAAAGAACCTTGAAATTGGAATCCATTAAGTATGTCATATTTTAGGATGATCTATATTGGAGAAACAAAGATGTTGTGTTGCCTAGATGTGTTAATAAAGAGCATGCTAAAATTCTTGAAGGAATGCACAATAGAGTTTGTGGAGGGCATTATATGGCCAAAATAACTGCACATAAGATTTTTAGGTTTGGTTATTGGTGGCCCACTCTATTTATTGATACACATAAGATAGTAAGAAAATACGAAGCATGTCAAAAGTTTTCAGGAAAACTAAAATATTTTGGTGCCTTACCATTAAGAACATTGATTATAGAAGCCCCTTTTCAACAGTGGGGTATAGACTTTATTGGGGAAATTTTTGAAAAATCTAGTGGTTGTCATAGGTAGATTCTGGTGACAACTGATTACTTTACCAAATGGGTAGAAGTCATTCCTACTAGAAAAGCTACTAGTAGAATTGTGATGGATTTTTTATGGAAAATATTATGATTAGATTTAGGACTCCTGTTAAAATGGTTGCAGATAATGCTCTGTGTTTTAGGCCTGATGAGTTTGCAACCTTTTGTTATGATTATGAAATTGATATGTCCTATTCATCTCCATATCATCGACAAGGGAATGGACAAGTTGAATCTAGCAACAAAAGTCTGATGAAGATTATAGAAAAAGTAGTTGGGAAAAAACAAGAAATCATGGGAGTTAAAACTCAAATTAGCATTATTGTCTAATAAAACAACAATAAAGAAGGCCACAAGGATGGCTCCTTATGAACTGGTGCATGGATTATATGCAAGGATGCCAATAAATAATTTGTTACCAATTTACAAGTTCATTCAAGAGTATGATGAAGATATTGATGATGTTATGACAATTATAATCAACAAACTTATAAAATTGGATGAGTCTAAGAGAATTGCATACAAGACCAATCTTAAGAAGTAGCTACAAGTTAAATACTTGTTTGATAAGAAGGCATCAGAAAAAAAAGTTCATAATAGGTGATATGATTTTGATGTGGAATGCTAGAGTCGAGGACAAGGGAAAGCATGACAAATTTGAAGCTATATGGACACGTCCCTATTTCATATTCAACAATTTCATGGTGAAAATTCATATTTTTTGTAAAATCTAGATGGTGAAATTCTAGAATTGCTAGTGCATGGACAATTCCTAAAACATTACTTTTCATAAGATAGGGTATATCCATGCACATTGTATTTTAGTGTAAAATTTGTATAGTTGTATCGTTTTGTTCATTTTTGTTTGGATTGCCTAGAGATTCATGGACCCTTGCATTTTTTTTTCTAAATAATTGTCCCCAACTAGAGCCACTAGTGGTGCTTGTCCAAATTTCTAGCCCCCTGAATTACCTATATCTTTTGAAATTTTTAAAATTCCTCTTATTATAAAGGTTTCTCTAAATTTTGCTTTAGGGTTGTGAAAAAACCTTGTCCTTTTCAAGGCCTTACACTTTTTTTATATTCTTACATTGATCATTTGCTTTGGTCACTTGGTCCCTTATGTTACACTTCCAATGCCTTTTCTTCGTTTGTTAGCTATCCCTATTCATTTAAACACCAGTTAAGCTCATTACTCTTATGTGCTTTTAAGAACCTCTTGAACCCTTATGCCTTACCGAGTCCCACTTTATACATGGCATCATTTCATTCATTTCCTTTAGTTGAAGAGCACTTTTCATTTTATTATTATCTCCCCACAAACTTGTGAAATGATCATCTGTTTCTTTTTGTTGCTAACCTATATAGGTTCTCTGCCAATCAAATTATATATGTTTCTCTCTTCAATTCCTTTTGGTTGTAACCTGCTCTTTAGGTTCCCGATTTATTAGAGTGTCCCATGATGTCTTTTAAAACATGTTTACTGACCCCTTTTTCCTAGTAACTTAAGTTATCCCTTTATGCGCGTGCTTTTAAAGGTCTTTAAGTTACTCGAAGGAAAGCTTATCGAATGCTCCCAGATTAGTCTTAATTAGTGCCAAGTGTTGACATTTAATTTAGTCATGCTAGTTATAACCTTCGAAAAAGCTTTTTGCCCTAGCAAGTTCTTTCTGCAAGCCCCCATAAAGTATCTTTCATATGATCTTAAGTTGAGTTGTCACCACATCATATTATTTGCAAGCATTGTTTTCTTTTCTCACTAGCTTAAACCTTCATGGGATAATATTTACACAAGTCTTTGTTTCCTCGAACTCCCAAAATCATGTCACATGTCTTCTTATTGCTCATTATTATTATTTCACAGAAGAAAGCCTTGTCAAGGAAGGTCATAAAGTTTCCATTTTGTTCCTGCGAGTCCCCAAAATGTTGACACATGTTCCATTTCAATATAAAATAAAGTAAATCTTTTCTATTCACATAAAGGATTTCTAATGTTCGTGACTACTGTGATCTTCATCAAATCAATGATCCAAATTAAAAAAATGGAGAACGACTATCATTGGTTGCACCCTCAAGCATGCAAAGACATTAATGGTGGATTTGACTTGTATCTACCAATTTTTTTATTGTATTGACTTAATTGCATTCATTTGTACCATTCAAAGCACAAACAAAAGGTTGTAGAGAAAAAATATTGTAGATTTTTGGCAAATGAGGGTTTTTTGTGAAATTTCTAGGGTTTACAACAAGCAAATGACAATATGTTAATTCACATCTTCTTTGTTACATTCTGGTGTAAAAAGGAAAGTTTCTAGTTTGCTAGAAATAAATAGTAAATTAGGGCTTTGGGAAGGTGGCGAATTTCTAAAATTTTAAAGAAATCTTCTTAGAAGTTTAAAGCCCTACTTTGTATACACTCAAACCCTAAAAAAATAAGGAGCCATGGTCAGAATATCAAGGGGTGTAAAGAGAGGTTTGGATGATGATATTATGGTTCAATTGCCTAGGTCATCCAAGAGGACCAAAATGTCACAAGGCTCAAGAATTCTAGCAAACAAAATTCTAGATAAAAATTAGAATTGCATAGACCCTATTATCCCATTCATGGATACACTCTCTTGAAACATGCTTTTAGGAAATGTTTGGCTGACAAACCTATATGCAACATATGGAGAATGGGGGTTGGGAGATTGGTAGTACCAATTGTATTCATAAATGTAGACCTGATAAGAGGAATTGAATAAGCCTACAACCCCATGAATAGGGATTTGTACACCACAAGTGGAAAATTCTTAATGAACTTAAATAAGACCTACGCATGTAGAGTTTTCAATTTGGACCCTAATGCTCAGTTGCTAATATATTTGGGAGCATTAACCGAAGAATATAAAAGGCACATGGACAATTATAGGGTGAAGTGGTTGCCAAGCTTTAGGCCTAGAGGGCCAAATAGAGAAATACGAAGGTTTTCAAGCGAGGAGTTGGAACCATTCAAGTGAGGAGTTGGACGAGGTTTATTTTATCTTTGAATTAAAACTAAAATTCATGAGACTACCAACTTTCCTAAATTTCAAAGCTTAAACTTTTAAGCTTAGTTGCATTACTAAGTTTATGAGAACACCAACTTCCCTAAATTTGAAAGCTTAAACTTTTAAGCTTAGTTGCACTACTAAATTCACGAGACCACCAACTTCCCTAAATTTCAAAGCTTAAACTTTTAAGCTTAGTTGCACTACTAAATTCATGAGACCACTAACTTACAAATATTCTTAAAAAATTTCAGCAGTACTGATTGAATATTTTTAGAAAACCCCCATCCATGAAACCTGAACCTTAGATTTAAGATAAAATATTTGAAAAATATTTCTAATTAGAATCCTAAATATTACGAAATCTATATAGGCTCCTCCATGGGACCATAGCTTTATTATCTATACGTTTTTTAATAGTTTTAATGCATAGCACGAACTTTGAGTTTGAAAATTAAGGCGGGCACTTTATGGTGCCTCAAATTTTGAAATAGGTACATCATCCATTCTTTTTCATCTTCTTCGTCCTCTGCGCTGTAATTCTGTGCCCCGTCAAGCCTTCGGTTCCAACATACTTTTAATCCTTCAAACCCTAATCAATGGTTTCTAAGCACGAAAATGCAGCTCACTCTGAATATTTCTTATAAATTCCTGCAAACGAATTGATTCCTGAATTATTTTCGGGAAACCCGCATTCATTTTGATTCAAAGCAATTAAGCGGCTTTTACATACATATGCGAGGTTCGTCGAAAATTTACATACATTTCTGAAGTTCTTTTGTTAGTGAAAAATGGAGAGGATTTGCGTGGCAGTGCGGGTTCGACCCCCGACAAAAGAGGAGCCCATAAAAGGAAACTATTGGAGGGTGGAGGACAACCAAATTTCTCTTCATAATGCTCTAGGGACTCCAATATCTGGCTATTCTTATGCATTCGGTAAGTATTATTATGTCTGGACATCCAGATTTTTACTTTTATTTTTTAAATTCACCTAGATTCTGAAGAAAGATTGCGGCATTCAATATTTGGCAGATCATGTTTTCGGATACGACTCAAAAAACAGAAGCATTTACGAGGTTCACACCAAGGACCTCATCGAGGCAGCCGTTCATGGCTTTAATGGTAAGATCTCCCAGATTCTTAAGATTTAAGGGAAGACTCACATTTATAACCTGATTTTGAATCGAACAATGGCTTCTTAGGTTTTTATGCTTCATGGTCTTCGAGAAATATGGGGAGCATTAGCTCTGTTCCCTTTGAATGTGCAATACATTTTTAAAGAAACTTATCTAAGGGAGTACTTTATACTGGGGTCATAGCTATACTGTGAATGACTGCTCTATGTCTTTTAGGGTGTGTTTATAGTGCTGTGTTTTGGCTGAGAGTTCTGGGTACAACTTCATTAAGCTATTATATAGCTGTGTACTTTGTGCCCAATAAAGTACATTGATACAGTTGAGTCCATAAATCTCTACTCAATATGAGTATCATGCGAGAACTGTTAAAATAAAGTGCTTCTGGAGAAAACTGCATTTTATTGATATTTCAGGTCATACTCAGCAATCTTTCATTATAATAGTGAGCCAATATGTCTGATGAAGGATCAGAGAGTGTAATCAGAAATGCTGATAAAATTTAGATATATGCAGTTTTCTCCATAAGCTCTTATAAATCTATCTTATAGGTGTAGAAATCTCATGTTCATTAAGGAAGTGCTTGTTTGCTTGTGAAGTTGATTTGTTAAAAATGACTTCCTAAGGGTAGATATTTCTGAACAACATCTCGTGCTTAATTGGTTTGCAACCACGAACGTTCAAGATGCACACTAAATAAAAAGCTATTGAGCTGCATGGTTACTTTAATCAAATTTCTGCATCTACAACTTACAACATCCATGCTGTCGGAAATGAAATATAGTGAATACAATAAATGAGGTATTCTGTGAAAATGGTTTGGGCCAACAAACTTTTTTGACCTGATGTAATGACAAAATTATAAATTTGGGAGAAGAAAAGAAAGTTGAACATCAAGTATCTCATTAATTTTCTTTTGGCGAGTCTCATGGTGTAAATATTAACTAAATCTCTAAGCAGCTGTTTAATTTGAAAGCTTTGTTGTGGAAAGACTTTGTAGGAATGGATATATAAAAATGACCAGAGGTAAGTGATTCAAAATCCAGATAATTGGGGGATCAAACAGTTGAAAATTTGATTGTCATTGATGTCAAAGGGCCGACTTGGAGTTTCCTTTTGCAATAGTAAATTTGAATAACTTGGACGACCCTCCTTGGAGCCGCTTCACTTAGAGGAATTTTTTGAAAAATTAAAATAAATTAATTTTGTATTTAAAAAGGGGGCCAACCCCCCTAGAGTGGTGCGCCCAATTTGGGCAAGGTGAAATTAATAAATAAAATTAAATTATTCATGCTAGTTGACCTGTTTCGAGAAGGTGCAACTCTTGGATGAAGAGCCACTTGAAAGTGTATAAATAAAGGTATTTTGGACTTTGGAGGACAATTAATCATCAATCCATATAAGCATAAACCCTCAAAAAATGGCAAAAATCCCGATTTATTTATTTATTTATTTTTGATTGGTGTGAACGCAGCATGACCCCTATAAACCGCCAGGCGATTGGTAAACTTTAACGGATCAGTTGGTTACACGCCCTGTACTCCGGTGGGGAGACTAGAGGGACTAACCTCCTCAAGGACAGAAAGATTTAGCCTAACCGAAGCTAGGGCCTCAACCCCAAAAATCCCGATTTAAAAAAAATATTCAATTGAAACAATTTTTCCCCAAAAAATCCCAATTTAATCAACCATGTTTTTTAACAATTTTCAAGGGTTTAAATCGCATAAAAATCATGAACAATCATGTTAAAATCGTGAAAATTTGCCCAACCAACCCATTGCAAGACCATAACCGTGTGGAATTGCTATTTAATTGGATTTTTCGTTGATTTTTATAACACAACTAAGTGTTGGCCATTGGAACGTGGTTCACCATTAACAGTTTGCTAGATTTCATCAGGTTTCTAAGGCAAATTGCAAGTAGGCAACCTTAAATGGACATATGTTTCTAATTGATGTTAAGGACATTAAAATAGAGACACGTTCTTCGGTATGCTTCTACAATTGATGTTAAGGACATTAACATGGAATGGTTAAAAGATGTGTCGCTTTTTTCTCTATATTCCACACTACCGTCATTTGCCATAGGCTTGTAGTAATGCTTTCCATGTATATAAATCCAAAGACACAATTTAGTGGAAAATAGTAGAGACAATATCATAAATACTTAGTAAGGCTTCTATCATATTTTTTAACATATTTGAACCTTATAAAATTACTTGCCAAAAGTAAATATGGAAAGCCATGCTAAATTGAAATGAAACTCTATTGGCTTGATATCAACCTAAAGAGATTTGTTTTCTTTGAATTCTTGTGATCTTGTCTACTCAAAAGAATTTTAACATTTCAATTGTAAACAATAATACCAAGGTGGTTGTTTAGATTATCAAGGTTAGCTTGGGACAAATTTACTTTTCAGATGCTAACAAATTGTGATAATTTGGAGCTTTAGTTTGATGTTTGCCATCAAGTTTTAATGATAAGCGGGTAGGGTAGTGACAATTGTATTGTCAAGTGGGAAGCATAAGTTTATACATAATAGTATATAGACATTGTGGAACTAGAAGCAGAATGGTTCCTATCAGAAAGATAAAAATCAGCTTGTTGTGCTGAAAAAAATAAACTGCAGCAGTATTTTATATCATAATGAAGGATTGTTTTGGTTATGTTTAAATTTCCTATATATTTTGCAAGCTTAATGCTTTGGTAATTGGTGAAACTCATTGCTTAAATCATGCCTTGCACTTGTTCGGGAACTACATTCCATTTACATTGTCATATAAATGGATGTTCAGAAGGCCTACAAGGAGTACAATAGCAGTCCATGAATGCTTTAGACATATATAGTGTAACATTCCATGCATGTTAAATAGGTATCAGACAAACTAATATATGCCTTGAGAGAAGGCATGCCCTAGACTCGTGGGCTTATCTTAATCCCTCTTGAAGCAAACCTTATTTATTTTCTTTTACGATCTAGATAGATTTCAGCAGCAACTGTCCCATTGAAAGGGAATGTTCCTCATGCTTTGATTTTACATTGAAACTTGTACCTATAATCTCTTAAATTCTCAACTCAAAGCCCATCAATGTTTTTAACTCCATCATCCACTTATATGCAAAATCAAGGAAAATTTACTTGAATAATAATAGCTAAAATTGTGGCTCAAATACTTGCTCTCTTCTTTTGTACTAACAGGTCTTTATTATGTTATGGAAAGAATATTTATCACTCCCTTTACTCTTTTACAAATCTTCTAAAATAGTTATCAATGAGAATATTTAAATATCATTTATGGCCTTTTGAGTTTTAAGATTTTGTTTCAAAAGCATTTTCTATTACTCTATCTTGAGCTATTTGATTCAAAACCTATTAAGTTGAACTTTGCATTTGCTTCCTTTGTCATATAATTTCCCTTTTACACTCTTCATATAGTTCTCTTTGACATGGTTCTAGAAATTGCAAGTATTGTTAAATCACAAATATGAACCAATTGATTCCCATTTTGTAATTTATTATGTCTACTTAGCAAAGAAAAATTGTCTTTTAATGACTTTATCGAGCTTGAGGATTTTGAGATCCTAGAGGCCAACTTCGATATTATGAGGTTGAACGACTTAGGAGAATCTCTAAACTAGGAGCTTCATCATCAGGACCTGCAGCCCTCTAGCATAGCTATATTTGTAGTAGCAAGAGTCATTGGCTACGTTTGATTTTTTGGAACTTTGTAATTAGTTTATAGGTTGACTTTGTACAAACTTGTAATTGAAAATTTATCAACTGTTACCCTCTAGTTATTATTTATGCTTATGAAGTATGCTTTGTGCAATGCAATGTATTTAGTGATATGAATATAAATAATAAAATCTATTTTCTACAATTCATGGGTTAAGCTCTCCATTTTATTTGCTCTCTATATCTCTATGCTAAATTTTTTAAAAAATAGTTTTTCTCTTTTTCTACGGTTTCTTACGTTTTTTCTTAGATCCTATTTTTCTCGATTTTTTCCTTATTTTTTCAAAAAAGAGCAGAAAGAAAAATTTATTGCAGAAATTATCTATTAAATATTTGAGCAGATTTATTAGACTCATTTGATCTTATTGGAGCGAACCCATGAAGGAACATCATTGAAGATTCATGTGAAAATATTGCAGATCTGTGAGCATACTTTGAAGACCATATTGCAGATCTGAGTAGCGGATTGAGAGCAGAGATTCAAGGCAGATTTGTATGAATAAGCGGACAGATTTTTGAAGACCTTGAAGGGATCTAGGGCAGATCCAACAACACTATAATCACTTTGTATTTCGAAGGTTGGTGCCTTCTAATTTGCAAGATGTGGAGGTTGGAGCCTCGTGTTGAAGAGATTGGAGTCTCTTGTTGAGTTGTTGCTCGGTGGAGGGGATTGGTGTCTCTTGTGGGCTGGCGCCTACAAAGTTGTAAGAAGTTTCCTATAAAAACAATATTTTGCTGTGGTTTTCTCTTGTAAGGGTTTCCACGTAAAATTGTGTGTGCATCTTTTGTTCTTTATTGTTAGATATTGCTTGTGTGGATACTTTGATTATTGCTTTATGATTGCCAAATCTATAAATTGAAAAAGCTGGTCTTATATTGATTCAGCACCCCTCTCAGTATAAGTGTGTGTGTGTTTTCTTCAATTGGTATCGAAGTAGGTTCCTTCAAATAAGGCTAACTGTTTGAAGGAAAGATCTTAAGAATACACATGGTGAGTCAAGAAGGGTTTTCCTCAAGTCGAGCAACATTATTCGATGGGAACAATTATGCTTTTTGGAGTATGATGATGCACATTTATTTGATGGCACATGGATTTGATATATGGCAATCTCTGATAAATTAGAGAGAGCAATCAAGTGATTTGATTATGAGGGAAGGCAAGAATAAATACAATGAAAGGTTGGTTATTTACTAACCTGATCGGGCACAACCGATCAATTACATGATAACTACGCAAGTAGTTATATTTTATTATAATGATTTAATAAACTAATCTAACACCCCCCATTATTACATCATATGCCCAAGAGACCAAAGCATGAAAATTCGGAAAGCCTCGAACTTTAGAGTTGCAAGTGATTTGGTAAACATGTTTGCACGTTGCTCTTGAGTCGGACAAAACTGGAGCTGTATATTTTGTTGTTCAACATGCTCACGGATATAGTGGCACTGAACCTCAATATGGTTGGTACGCTCATGAAAGATTGGATTGCAAACAAGCTTCAACACACTTTGATTGGCACAAAACAAAATGGTTGGACTTGTATCAGGAACACCCATACTTGTCAAAATGTGACGTAACCATATTGCCTCATAGATAGCTTCGCCTGCGGCGTGATATTTTGCCTTTGTGGAAGAGCGAGCAATAGTGGTTTGCTTCTTGCTCACCCTTGAAATTGGACTAGATCCCAAAAAGAAAATGAAGCCTAAAGTAGACTTCCTATCATCCACCGAACTTGCATAGCCTGCATCCGTGTATCCATACAATGAAAAATCTGCATTAAGTTTATATTCCAGGCCATATGCCACTGTACCACGAATGTATCTCAAAACCCTCTTTGCTGCCTTCCAATTAACAACCTTAGGTTCCTGCATAAACCTAGAAAGATAACTGACAGCAAAATTGATATCCGACTTGTATAGGTCAGGTAGATGAGACTCCCAATCAACTGGCGATAAAGAGTAGCATTCACCTGAGCAAATGGATCGTGGCGGGAAAGTTGCAAACTTGTCTCCATAGGAGTCAACATAGGTTTGCAATCTTCCATGTGGAATCTCTTGAGAAGTGTCTTGGCATACTTCATTTGAGAAACATATATCCGATTCTTCTTTTGCCACACTTGAAGTCCAAGACAATAATGCAGGAGCCCGAGATATGTCGTGTCAAACAACCGTTTGAGATCATTCTTTGTTGCATCAGTCATTTGCGAAGAACTCCCCGTGATGACTAGATTGTCGACATAAACAACCAAAATGACAATCTCCCCCCCTTGCTCTTTGAGGTAGAGATTGGGATCATATGGATTCCTGATGAATCCATGGTTAAGGAGATGCTCATCGATCTTGATATACCAGGCTCGAGGAGCCTGTTTAAGACCATAGAGGGATTTGATGTGTCTGCATACTTTGTGTTGCTGCCCAAGTGCAGTATATCCCTCGAGTTGAGTCATATAGACTTCCTCCATGAGATCTCCATTAAGGAGGGCGCTCTTGACATCCATCTGGTGAACTTTCCACCAAAACTGCGTTACCATGGCCAATACCATATGGATTGTCTTGATCTTTGTTGTAGCGGCAAAAGTCTCATCATAATCAATGCCTTCCTTTTGTGCATAGCCCTTAGCCACAAGTCGGGCCTTATACTTGTCAGTGCTATAGTTTGCCTTGTATTTGATCTGAAAAACCCATTTGCAACCAATAGCCTTCTTCCTTGGAGGAAGATCAACGAGTTCCCATTTATTGTTCCTTAGAGGTTCTTGATATTCAACATTCATAGCATCTTTCCAAGGTGGTGACTTAAGAGCTTGTTGCACTGTTTTAGGTTTGGAATTCTACATAACTGTACACATAAGGGCCATATTCACTTCTTCATAAGACTTGCTGCAAGTCTTAGGCCCATGAAAAGATGTATCAACAACTGCATCATCTTTTGCATCCTTTATGGTGGTATGATACCGCTTAGGAATCTTCTTGTGTACAAAAGATGAGGATGGAGGTGTGAGAGGAGGAAACTCGTCCAATGGAAACAAAAAATTATCTAGAGTTCCTTCATCACCTTCCTTCTCTTCATCATCCTCCTACTCTTCTGCAATTTCCTCATCAGCAGGTTCAAGTTATTGTGGTGCTTGGGAACATACAGGTAATGGAGAGGAAGAGGTGCTGTTGCCAAATTCCTTATCAAAGACGACATCCTTGCTAATGTATACCTTCTTTTTAACTGCATCCATAAGTTGATATCCCTTTAATTCTGAACTGTATCCAAGAATGATGCACTTGGCAGACTTATCATCCAATTTTGCTCTGTGAACCTTAGGGACATGCATGAAGGTAGTATATCCAAACACTCTGAAATGAGAAATAGAGGGCTTTTTTCCAGTCCAAGCTTCTTCTGGTGTGATATTATCAAGAACTTTGGTGGGTGCTCGATTCAACAAATATATTGTTGTGTGAACTGCTTTAGCCTAGAATGCAGGAGCAAGATCTGCATCCTTCACCATGCATCGCACCATTTCAACAATAGTACGATTACACCTTTCAGCAACACCATTTTGTTGCGGCATATGTGTAGTGGTCAACTATCTCTTTATTCCATGTTTCTGCAAGTAGGCTTCAAATTCTTTACTAGTGAGTTCCCCCCCTCGATCTGAGCGAAGGGCTCTAAGAGATTGACTAGATGACCGTTCTGCAAGAGCTCTAAACTCCTTGAATTTCTCCAATGATTCATGCTTGTGAGCTAAACAATAGACCCACATTTTTCTTG
>VDFB02372955.1:118465-161912 GCA_007258455.2 Sequoia sempervirens | reverse complement strand
GGGATCGATTTCCAAGGCATAGGGGTTGAAGTGCTTAGGGTAAGGCCACTAATGTGACCAAAATAATTGTGTATAAGCCCATAGAGGCTGGCTTATTGATTGGTGGTGACATATGTGACCTTGATGCATAAAGATAATGGTGGACTTTATGGGAAATGAGGGCCATTATTTGTAGCGGTGAGCACTCAAGCACCACCTAATGGGAAACTCCTTGAAAAGAGGGCCTTTAAATAACACTGATAGTTATTTATAAAGTGTTATGCACTTTATATTAGTATTATTTTTTGAAAAAATCTATACGATATGATACTTGGGAGGCCGTACGGCCTCCCAAGTAAAAATAATTACCTCAAAAGCTTTCGTCAATGAATATGGGCAAGTTTATAGTCAAACTTCATATTTTTGACCTTGTGAATGCAATGGTGAGGTCCATTTAGCTCCAAAATGCACCAAAAAATGTAGAAGTCCAAAACCTACAAAAAAATGAAGATTCTAGATTTTCTTTTGTAATCTTAGTTGAAAAAAACCCTTCAAAAATCGAGAAGGGGTTTGTTGAATCCATGCTCTGATACCATGTTAGAATTGTGAAAAACACACAAGGAGGATAAAATAGCAAACATGAGAACACCTTCTACACGCAAGAGTTGCAAACAATGATTTGTTAATCCCTCAAAAAGAAAAACTTACAAGAAATGGAGAGCTTTCACTGAGAACTTCTAGAGAGACTTATAATACAATGGAGGAGAGTGCTTATAAGAGAAAACCATAAATCAAAAAGGGACTAGATCATGACAAGTGTCAACATCACATGTGATGATACATAATGATCTAATAATAGCACAAAAAAAGCACTTCTAAATTTAGCTTAAGTACATAAAGTGAAATTAGCCTAATAATCAATTAAAGATTAATTAAGTAGTAGCTAATAAATGATTACTCTAACAAATTGAACCTCTCATGAAATAAGAAATTTCCTTGAGCTAATAGAACCAAATATCATATTTCCAATTAAACATTCAATTTGAGTGTCAAATCTAGCACCAATAAAGAAGACTAGAGAGATACATCTATGCATGGATTTTGGAGACCTAAACATAGCTTCTTTGAAGGAACACTACCCATACCCTTCAATCAGGAAAATATTGCAAATAATGGTTCTAGCTCAAATATTCTCCTTACTTGATGGATTCTCTAGCTATAATTAGATCTAGGTAAAGAAAGAGGATTAATACAAGACAACCTTCGCCACTAAATGGGGATAATTTTCCTATGCAAAGATTCTATTTGGAGTTTCAAATGCAAGAAATAATTTCAAATGTGTCATGACCATAGCATTT
The DNA here is from genome assembly GCA_007258455.2 of Sequoia sempervirens. NCBI lineage: Eukaryota > Viridiplantae > Streptophyta > Pinopsida > Cupressales > Cupressaceae > Sequoia > Sequoia sempervirens. Next base: position 160,575 of record VDFB02372955.1, on the reverse strand, counting down.
GGAGAGCTAATAAAAAAATAGTCTTGATTTATCTTGATGATCTCATATTGTTTTCCAAGATAAAAGAGGATAACTTCAAGCATTATGAGGTGTTCCAAAAGTGTTAGGAATTTTGGATTTCTTTAAATGTCAAGAAATGTGTCTTTGGAGTATCACAAGGTAAGTTCCTAAGACATGTGATCTTTGAAGAAGGAATTGCTATTAATCCAGATAAAGTAGAGGTTGTCCTAGAGTTATCTCTTCAAGTGAATAAGAAAGTAGTACAATATTTCCTCAAAAAGATTAATTTTGTAATAAGGTTCATCTCATAATTTGTAGGACTAGTGAGGCCTATTACACTTTTGCTAAAGTAAGCTAAATATTTTAAATGGACCCTTGAGGGAAGAGAAGCCTTTGATAAGATTAAGCAAGTGATATCAATAGCCTCAACTTTAACAAATCCTAATTTTTCAAGAGCTCATTATGTATATTTATGAAAGGGACCATAATATAGTTGTGGTCTTGACATCGAAAGATGAGATGAGAGAAAGTGAATGCCTAATTGATTTTACTTCCTAGGCTTTGAAATAGTATGTAGTTAAATACAACTTTATAAAGAGGGAAGTCAATGCCTTGGTTTTAAAAAGGATTAAAAAAATTATGATACCTGATAGCTAGGAACAAGATACATGTCTATGTAGTTCATTTCTCTATAAGAGAATACATTAAGGAAGCTGAGATAATAGATAATTCATTTTAATAAAATTATATTAATTAAATAATATTTATTATTTAATTAATTCAAATAAATCATTTTCTCACAAACATTTGAAATAATAAAATAAATCAATTTAAATTCATTTTCTAGAAATAAAATAATAAAAATCACGACAAATCAAACAAATTTATCAAATTAGTTAACTCATTGATAAAAATAGTTAACAAATTTTCAAAAGGGAAAAATCAGATACTAAAACAAACTCAATTAGTTAACTTATTAATACAAATAAAAGTAAATTTATTAAATCAATAAATGAGCTAATTAATTAATAATAACCACTATCTACGCTCATACACTCCACCTTTAGTGGGATAAACTCTCAATTTGAAATCGAATCCTAACCATTCATTCCTGAAAGTTCTATAAATTAAGAAATTATTCATTTCAAAACATCATGATCCCATTCTAAACATTATTTATTAAGAGCACATCTATTTCCACTCTATAAGAGGCTTGATAGAGTTAGGATATCAATTTTAAATATTATTTTTAATCCTTTTTATTTCTTATTTGCCATACTTATAATTCAAATCAGATTAGACATTGTATGATTTATGTTTATTTTATTTTGATTTATAATCTATTAAACACTTAGAATGTAAAACGTGTATTTTATTGCATATACACTAGATAATATATATTTTTTAAATATTTTGATTTATAATCTATTAAACACTTAGAAAATAAAATGTGTATTTTATTGCATATACGCTAGTTAATACTTAAAAAAAAATTCTTTCTAATGGTTATAGACTTGTTTTGGTGGTGGAACATATGACAATGCCAAACCAAATTATTTTGAATTTCATTTATTATAGAAAAACTCATTTTAACTCTATGAATGCAAAAAAATATGTTATTTCAAAGTACAACTCAACCTAACCATGTATTTACATGTCAAGTCATTTATTAAGCCTAATCATTCTAGTACAAACAACCATGGGATATGACAGGTCCATGGTGTCATCATTCCCAAGCACTTCAAGTGATCCATAACTATATTATGGAATTTATGTTGGTGGTTATTCAAAAACTCATCTATTTTTAAATAATGTCATCATCACTCTTTGTACATATTCAATTCCTTTATCACATGAAAATCCACCTAAATTGTGTAATGATGCCTTTCAACAACATGGAGGATTGTTAACTATCTTGAAAGAGGATGCTTGCTAAGATCCACACATCCAATAACAAAAACATGCCAAATAATAGCAATAGTATGTTGAAATAGAATAGAAGCATTAGTATGTTGAAATAGAACATAAATTAGACCACAAAGAATAAGCTGCCCTAAAATCCAATATATTTAGAAATAGACTAAATACTCTTAAGGTATAATGGGTGGTGCCAAAAAATACTTAGAAAAAAAGAAGAAGCAATAGTATGCTGAAATAGAATAGAAATTAGACCACAACAAATAAGATGCCCTAAAATCCAATACATCTAGAAATAGACTAATTACCCTTACGGTATAATGGGTGGTGCAAAAAAATACTTAGAAAAAAATCCATTTAATGCAATATCTCTAAAGTTTTAGATCCCAAACAAATTAAGACAATTTCACAATTATTTTCAACTCCTATGTAGAGACCTCCCAGTAATAATAATGGAGTTATAAATGATTAATCTTAAAATAATACAACTTATTACTATTATTACTAGGTATAACGAATTGTAGATTCTCATTACAAAGTTTAACTAATTCCACAAGTTACAATATGACCCACTATGACCCACTATAACTGAATCTTATGACCCACTAGAACTAAATAATAGAGATTTATATGGAAAATGTTGGCATCTCCTTCCCTAATTTACATTATATTATATGCAAATGTATAGGTTCATTGCAAATTGAGTTTATACGTTCACTTGAGAGCTTTATTAAGATATTGATGCATATGTTAGGTGAAGGGTGTAAATACTTGAGGGGTGATGGCATAAGGACAAACTTGGAATTAAATGAAAGAGTAAGCTTATTTTGTTCATGACACCCTACGGTTCAAAGATTTAAAAAGGTTTAAATGGCTAATGAAAGGGTAATAAAATTAAGATATTGATGCATATGTTAGGTGAAGGGTGTAAATACTTGAGGGGTGATGGCATAAGGACAAACTTGGAATTAAATGAAAGAGTAAGCTTATTTTGTTCATGTCAAATAAACACCCTAAGGGTCAAAGATTTAAAAAGGTTTAAATAGATAATGAAAGCGTAATAAATTTAATCATGACAATTATTATGATACTAAATAAATATTAAAATACAAAATCCTTATTTCATTAAGACGACAAAAACAAAACCTCTTTTTAACAAAAAATGCGATGATGAGAGGCTTTGGGTTGGTGAAGTAATTAAAAAAATTCTTTCACTTCTATTTATATTGCTTCAATATTTATTCAATTGTATTTATATTGCTACTTCAATATTTATAGGTCATAAGGCTATAATGCAAGACCAACCGAACTCTTAAGGTAAACACAATTCTTAAACATATTCTTACCTATAATTCTATTTATATTTTTAAATTTATTATGAAGTATTAGTAAAGTCAAGGGGTTGTAAACTTTTTTATACTGTAGCAAACTATTTTATAGGTAATGCTAGATTTCTTTCGAGGGTCACTAAGTTATATAATTATATTAGGATGAGGTTCCTAAGAGGATACAACATTCTAGGTTTCCACAATCTTTCTTCAACAATTACTACAACATTAATTAATTCATGCACATGTGGAATGCCCATTCAATATAAACTTTATCTACCTTAAAAAAGGGATTAATGAAAGGAGTTTGATAAAGTTAACATAAAAATTAAATCTTACCAGTACATATGCATTACACTTATAAATAAATATAAAATAGGCTAATAAATAAATTTATCTAGGCTAATAATGAATGTGACACAATTAATCTAGATTAAATTCATTGTTGGGACAATAAATAAAATGATAAATGTAATAATTAAATAGGAGGAAATTAGGTTCTTTGCTCTAGGGATGATGGTGTGGCAATAGTGTTGATGACGAGCATAGTTAATTCATCACCATCTTGAAAACTATTCCTACCAAATAAATGCAATAATTAAATAGAAGGAAAGTAGGTTCTTAGCTCTAGTAATGATAGTGTGGCGATAATGCTAATGATTCGGGCATACTCAATTTGTTACCATTTTGAAAATTATGCCTTCTATTTGATGAATGTTTTGGAATCTAAACATGCATAGAAAACTGTGTGGTTCAATCTTACATGGTATGGGTTCAATCTTGATCACTTCAAATTTGATTTCTAAAACACACAAATTTGAACTAATACAACAAAAACTCTTTGAAACTTATTTGCTTTAATCTCTAATACTTGATGTGCTTGTGAGGACTATCGTGTTTATAAACACATTTAGAAAAAAATGTAGATTATTAAGGTTAAGTTCTCTTAGGTTTTACTCTTGGCTCATTTGACTTTACAACTTTGAAACAAATGTTCAAAGAAAACATGCAGAAGCATGAAAATGGCCTATATGTAGATGACACACAAATTTTGAATTTTCTATTCGTGTGATCTAGGTATTTCTCTTAGACCTCCTTTAGCTAGATGATGTATTAATGGCTTATTAAATGCCTTTAAATACCAAGACATAACGACATGTTACATAAAAGCGTGTTAACTCATGATGACTAGAAAAAATGAGTAAAAAAGTTTAAATTGGAATTTGAATATTTAAATTTGGGATCTATTTCTACACAGTGTGAAACCTATCATAAGTGGCTCGAAAATGAACGTAAGTGCCCGTACATTTTAATCTTGAAGTATGGAGCCAAAGTATTAATGTAATTACAAATGAGATACAATAAATGAAGGGTAAAATGACATGTAAGAATGAATGTTAGGTTACAATGACTAGTAAAATTGTGTTCATTTTAGCACACTGTGAGATCTATCCTAAGTGGTTAGAAAATGAACTTAAGCGGGGACGTGATAATCTTGAAATAGTGAGTTGAAGTATTGATGTAATTGTGATGAGATGTAATAAATAAAGGGTAAAATGATGAAAAAAATTAAAATTGATAATAATTGTAACATAAACCAAACCCAAAAACTAAATATAGTACTTATAATATTATATAATTATATTATAAATATTCTACCGAGACAAATCTATAAGAGATGGCATGAATATGCAAATTCCACCATTACAATACCATGTAGACTAAGTAGGAGTGTGAGACTAAGTGACCCCAAAAAAAATAAAAAATAAAATCTCTCGGGAAGAGAAACAATATGAGAACCCGGTCACCTACCTACAAACAAACCACTCGTCAACGACACTTTTGGATTTGAGGGTACGTTTGTTTAGGCTTTGTTTTAGTGTCCACACTATGGGTCAACTATCATGGAGGTCATAACCCCACCAATATTTGAACCGTATTACTTTTGAGGCATGAGGTCCCTACTTATCCCCTCATAAGTGAGGGAGCCCCCCATGTTTGAGGACCGTAGACGCTCACCATTGGCAATGAAAAACATGAAAAGCAATCTCTAACTAAACATCAAATGAAAGTAAATTTGTAGAAACAGAAACATACGGTGTTATTTCTTCATAATTTGTAATTGGATAACATTTAAAATAAGTAGTTATGCACTGTACATGCAAATGAAAGGTCAAGAAGCATTCACTATCATCTTGTACAGTACCTCAATAAGTACAGAGTCTTATTTCATCATTCAATCCACTATATATTACCTATCAGACAACGACATTACATCTGCATGGGTTCGGTGGATTGGGATCCTCCCACTGAGAGTAGTTGTCGGTTTGTTTGCAGAGAAGATTGTCTAATGCTAGCAAGAGCTTGCATTGCAGTTGCAGGGGTCCGCGCCTTGAGATATTCTTTGTGCTTCAGCCATTTGATTTTGAGCTGCATCTGCTTGACTTTTGGCAACCTGATCATGGTCATTGTCTTAACACACAGCACGATACTGAAAAGAAATCGACATTAACTAGAGCAAGTAGACAGTTATAGAATACCATAACAGTAGAGTTTGTGGATCTTGAGTGCTAGATGCTAAAGTATGAGCAGAATACATTTGATTTGCAGCAGCTGAAGCCATTTGATTGACCAGTCCTAGCAACTCTTGCTGGTCTGCAGTGATGCCTATCAATTGTAATATTTGATTCAAGTCTTAGTTTCAAGAAGAATTGAGGTACTTTTAGGGTAAGAAAAATGCCAAAACTAAAATTCAAGTTTTGTAATCATATGGGTTTAGAAGAGGTGAAATGGTCTGGCACTAAACATGTCTCCAAAAGCTTATGTCATGAAAGTTTATGAGAATCATAGTTCATTCCAATTGGTTGAGAAATTCTTTCATGTGTGAATGCATGCTAATTTTTTTGAGAACTAATCATAATAACCACCTTAAGACTGCTCAATTAATGAATAATTATGACTACCGAAGGATATTTGGACAAGTACGCTGAGGGCAAGAGCTCTTTCCCATGTTCCTTTTCCCAAGTTTTTCACAAAGTGTTTCTTATCTATCACAATAAACATCATAAATTACCCATCTAATAAAATTTTAAAGGAGGTTTTAGGAAAGACCCTTTACCTGTGGAAAATATAGCTCTCAAGTACTGTGTGTTGTTCAGCAACATATACACTTCTACAAACAATAATTCTGAATATTTTAAAAAAGAAAACTAACAAATTCTCTGCCTAGAAAAAGACACTAAACTTGTACCTACCGAAAGAAAATAAGCATGGTTCATTATTGTATCGAGGATAGAATAGTCAATTCCCCTACATATATTTCATTTTGTAACATCAGACCCATATATGGATAAAAATCGATAGACAAAATTTTGAGCAAAAGGTGATTGGAACATTTTGGGAAATGATCCATTCCTTCAGTCGTTGAAGAAGCCGTTGTGCATTCATATCCTTCAATTCATTATTCACGTGTTAGAGGTGGCAGTTGTGCATTCATATCCTTCAATTCAAATCATTCAAGTTTTAAATGAGCCGTTGTGCATACGTATCCTTTAATTCGAGTATTCAAGTGTTGAAGCAGCAGTTGTGCATACGTATACTTCAATTCGAGTATTCAAGTGCTGAAGTAGCAGTTGTGCATTCATTATGGGGTGTCAACAGATTCTGTTTTACCACGACATCCGAGCAAGTTGTATAAATCCGTCTGAAAAGTCCAAAAGCCAAAGTAAGAACGAGGGCAAATAAAAGATTTTTTCCATTCCTCTAGGAGGGAGGTTTTTTGAGTATCTTGTAAGCCATTCGAAACAGACAATAATTCTAAGAAAAAAGATTGTTACGAGGCATTATTTCCTTCAAAAGCTTTTCCAAACTAAAAGCAGTCATTGAAGTGGAAGTCTCCAGTTCTGATGGCTATATAAGGCCCTCGTTAACTTTGAAGGATACATTTGTAAGGATTTAAGAAGAATTAGTTACAATCGCTTGTCATTATTGACTTTATTTACCATTAATATTATAAAAAGTAACTAAAATCATACTATTATATTAAATATTTTATGTTGTATATATTTAAAAATATATGAACAATTAATATTTAAAAACATGCATTAGAAAACAAAGGGCAGAAACAACCGTCTGCGCTGAGCAACTCATTACAGGGCAGAAAAAGAGGACTATGGTATGATTTGATAGGGTGATTGAATATTTGTAAAGTGGTTGTTGGTTAAGTAGAGATACTCAGGCATGCCACAAAACAAGAACTTTTGCCACTTCAAAATTGGAAAGTGGTTGTTAGTTAAGCAGAGCTTCTTAGGCATGCTGCAAGACCGGTTCAAGTCACAACAAAAACTTTTGCTGCTTAGAACTTGGAAGGTGGTTGTTGATTAAGCAAAGCTTCTTAGGCATGCTGCAAAATCGGTTCAAATCACAAGAACTTTGACCACTTTAAAATTGCAAAGTGGTTGTTGGTTGTTGGTTAAGCAGAGCTGGCCAGGCATGCCGCAAATGTGACTAAAAAAGCACGGTTTACTTTACTTTTCTATATCATTAAAACCCTTTTTAGTATAAAGAACTTGCACACCCACATTGTAAAAGACAAGAAGAATACATTGTAATGCTTCGCAAACAACAGGCATATAAAACTGCATTCAGCCTTAACCAAGACCTTGAAAAGGAATTACCTGTAGGCTGTTGGAAAGAAGGCACATTTCCCTGAGAAAATCCTTTAGTAGGAGCCATTTGAGATGGCCATGGATTGCTGGGCTATTTGAGCGCCCATCATTTGTGCTGTTAGAGCAGTTTGATCTATCTGCTTCTGGGCAGCAGCTTTCTGCTCTTCCACGATTGCTGCAGTTGCCTCCCGAGCAGCAACAGTTCCAGCTTGCTTTCCACTTTCCTGCTGTACAAGAACTTGCTGGGCCGCCCCTTGAGCTTTCTCTCGAGCTTCTATTTGCTTAGCATAGGCTTACTTGATTACCTCTTCTGCTTGCTGCTGGGCTGCAAGTGCTTCCCTGGCTGCCTCTTTTGCCTACAACACACCCAAAGGAGGTTGCCCATCAGAAATGTGTGCTAGATCTGAAGGCTTGTCTAGACTATCTGCATGGTGGGAGACTTTTTACATGGCACGAATAGGAGGAGAGAAGATTAATGTGGAACCATCACAGGGATATACCACTGTAGTAACTAGCTTGTAATTTACAGACATCACATATAACAAAATCACAAGGAAGAGAAAATCCACAAGGCATGGGGCCAAAACTCCTGTGAAGAGACAAAAGAAATGGTTAGGTATGAAAGCTGAAGACGAAATTGGCAAGCCAATCAAAAGTTTAATTTCTTAATTTTAATAAAATTAAAAATGGTAAGAAAATAATTGAGAACACGGGTGGCATTTTCCTTTACTTCTTTGGGGGTATTTTAAAAGAACCATTGCCATAGATAAGCCAGAAAAGCCAGAAATGGAATATATAATATACCTACTAAAGCCCGTAGTAAAAGATATGCGGTATTTCAGGGGCCAAAAGAGCCAAACCCCTGCCACACACACATGGTTTCTTAAAGGCAAATTGTTGCAATCTCATTTTTCCATGGGAGAGAAAATAATCTCATTTGTGAACTATAAACATTATCTCATTTTTCCATGGGAGAGAAAATAATCTCATTTGTGAACTATAAACATTATCGCATTTTTCTATGGAAGAGAAAATAATCTTATTTGTGAACTATAAGAAAAATGCTTAGATAAAACATAGATTGTACACTCAGTTTTATGCCGTCTATAAGTTCAAACCCCAAAGTTGTATGATGTAAGGGATTTAAGTCTTGGTCGAAGATGTATCAACATAGACTTGTGTTCCTATATTAATTCAAACTAGGGAGTTGGGTGATATAAAAGATTTCTCAATCAAGATGTATCAACGTAGATTTGTGCTCCTATATTAATTCAAATTTGGGAGTTGTGATATAAAAGATTTAAATCTTAAGCTTTGACTCTTAGTCAAAATGTATCAACATAGACTTGTGCTCTTACATTCATTCAAATCTGGAAGTTGTGATATAAAAAATTTAAATCTTAAACTTTGGCTCAGTCAAGATGTATCAACATAGACTTGTGCTTCTATATTAATTCAAATCCGAAAGTTGTGATATAAAAGATTTAATTAAGATTTAAGTCTGAGGCAACATAGACTTGTGCTTCTATATTAATTCAAAGCCCGGAGTTGTGATATAAAATATTTAAGTCTTACACAACATAGACTTGTGGTGCTCCTATATGAAATATAGCTCTTATATTAGTTCAAACCTGGGAGTTGTGATATAAGAGATTTAAGTTTTAAACTTTGACTCTAAGCTAAAGATGTTAATTGTATACTTGATAAGAGAAAAAATGTCGTGGCCTCCATTTGAACAAAAATAAACTCAATTTTTCAAGAAGCAATATATTTCAAATGCTTAGCTCTCTAATTGCAAAGTGTGAACCCAAAAAAAGAATTGAATTCAATTGATGCAAAAAAATGTCCTTCAAGTTAGGAGCAGATACCTCTTCTTGCACTTGGAAAGAATTGTTTTCCTTTGGATGATTTTCTTGACGTTTAGGTTGCTTAGATGCCATCTCAATTTATGTCAGGTGTGTGGATAAAATGATTATTGAACAATTTCTTTTCCCTTTCACTAGCATCCGAGGGATATCTAGGACATAGTTTCAACAAACTGTGGTTCAATTATGAAACATACTTTAAGATTACAATAGAAATAGATACAAAACCAACTGAAAAATATCCAACTACACAATTTACAATATCTAAGACATATATATTTGTCTTATAGGATCTCTTGTAAATTACATTACAGTACTGTTTCTTATGTTTCTAAATAAGGGTTAAAACTAAAATAGTTGATTTAGAATATCAAAAGGACTTGTTTGAAAAGAAATATTCCAAAAATTGTTTAAAAGAGCAAGTCCATCGTTAACAATTTACAAACATTTAAAATGTTGAAGAATGTGTAAAAGTCAAATAGAAGGGACTCCTGTGTATAATTTTCACAAAAAGCAAATGAACTAAAAATATATAAATAAATTTAGATGATGTGAATCTGATTCCTAGGTTGTGGTGAACTTGTCGAATAGGCGACATTTAGATGATGTTAGTTGGCATTTGGCTTTGATTGTTGAACAAATTCTCAACATTTTTGCTTCTCCGGAGTTTGTTACTTTTACTCATATTCCTAGAGAGTGGAATGGTGTTGCTGATTATTTGGCTAGATGGGCTTTTGATCATATTCATGGTTGGAACATGGTGGATTGGGGTCAATTACCCCCAGATTTGTCTCAACAGTTGAACCATTTGGTGGAGCTTGATAGGGCTATGTAAAGTCCTTGCTTTGCAATTTTTTTTTGTTTTAATAAAATTTTACCCCTCTTTTATGTTAAAAATATATAAATAAATAAAAGAAATCAAACACAAATACACTTTTTCACAAAACAAAGACCCTAAGAAGCCATTATTTCTCTGTAAAACCTCCTAAAATTCACAAATTTGGTTGTTTGATATGAACATTTTTCCTCTACGCGAAACACTAATTTCACTGCACAAATAAACACTCTTCCAAAATAAATTGTGATCGAATTTCTATCAACATAACAAATTTGAGACAATTGCTTCTGATAAATATAAATTCGTAAAATGTGGATTGACAGAAATTTTTCACATCGTACCTTTGTCACAATTGTTTCCTGAATACCTTAAATAATCCACGCATTTTAACATTTCATTTTTTCCATTTACACGCCATTTTAAGTGAATGGAAGCTTCTGAATACCTCCACAGAGAAGCCTGGTCGGGTACGTTCTGTGCCATGGGAAGTTTGTGCCACATTGCAGCTACGTGGCAAGCACATGCAACATTCTTCATGGTTTTGGTATATAGCTTTTTTGTACTCGACAGGTGGGCAAGCACAAATAAAAGGGAGCGAAGTAATGCGACAAACTTCAAAATGCAATTTAATTTAGCTATAACTTAAAAGAAATCTTAGAAGGCATGTTAGGACCCTAATTCCTAGCCTTCTATTAGTATTATGTATTGTAGTTAATAATATATTGTTTCTGTTTAATAATATTTATAAGATTTTAACAAGTGGTATCAAAGTGTTTTTCAAGGTCATTTTTGCAACAACAATAATTTAGTGGTTTACTATAATTATTTAAAATATACTTTCAAGTTTTTTTTGGGATATTATTGATCAAAATATGGTAAAAATAATGGAGTACTAAACATTTTTTTGTCAAATTTCTCTTACTCTTAGAAATCCTATGTCATGGGTTCTAAGTATATTTAGTTAACTATTATTTCTGGTTAAGCATATTGAATTAATTTTTAAAATGAGGTGAGATTCAACTTGTGAATACATAGGTCTTAGGTAATGTATTTAAAAAAATTTATGAGATTCCATGTACCTTTGCGTATATTGGGAAACCTCTTATGGTTAAGAAAAACATTACCATAGGTAACCATCAATTGTTTAAAATTTGTAATGCATTGGTTAGCAATTAGTGATAAGAAGTTACTTTTTTTATATCCCAAAGATAGGATAGTGCAATTACGAGACAATGGAATCTTCTATAGTTAGGACTCTAATATGTGGGTTATTTCATTATTTATAAATGAAAATAAATAAATATTAGAGAGCCTACAACCTAGACAAACCCTATGCATTAAAATTCCCCACTTAAACCTTATCTAGGAATAGATGTGTGCATGAATTTTGTGTCAATGTGAACGGTTTAAACAAGTAAATCAAACAACACAAAGAAACAAAAAAACAGTCAATTGGAGCATTAGAAAGTCCAATTAAAACAAAAAATCGAACATCATTCTATGCTTAAACCTCTTAGTTGTATGAAATGGTTTTTCCCTTTGATAAATTTGACATTTGCTCACTGAATTTAGCATAAATTTGCATTCCAAGATGTGTTAAAATGGCTTGGGTTATGGATAGATTTATAGATTTCGAGAGAGTGAATAGAGGGCTAGAATGGGATATGAATATCAAGGGTGGAGATGGCTTGAGATGTCTCAAGCATGTAAATGGTGCCAAGTGACATAGGGAGGTGAGATGAAAAGATAGGGGGTACTATGAGGTACCTTTGGAAGGTGTCTCATAAAGGTGAATTTTGTCAACACCTTACCCATGAGGTACTTGAGAGGACATACAAGAATTTAAAAATCTTTTTTATGAATTTGAGGAAAGAAAACCCATGTGTGTTCCAAGTACACGGTGGATTTTCCAAAAGGAAGGCATTTAAAGTTAGGGATACAAAGTGGATTATGTGATAATTTAGAGTAGTCAAATCCCCACTTAATCATCTCTTAGGTGTGCGCACATGATTAGGGGTAGAGTAAGGACAAATAGAAGATTAATGATAGGTTAGGAAAAATTGATAGAAGATGTGAAAAGGGGGGAATTAAATAAAAAATCTTTTATCTAATTTTTAGAAGGGGATAGAAGATAAGTAAATCATTAAAAATAATTATTTACCTTAAATAAGACGTAAGGGGATATAGAAGAATTTTTTCAATGATGTAATGTCGTAAAATTGCACCCCTAGTGCTATTTCACATTACATAACCCTCCCTTTAACCTAATAAAGATGATAATGCAAATCCCCCTTTTTATCGCCCTCAGTTTTGTCCTCGATCCCATTAATTTTTGATAGTGACACATTCTTTCATATTCACCAATGCACAAACAGATTGCTATATAAGGCGACATGATTCAACAACTAATACCAAAAACCAACCAATGTATTTCCTACAGATTAATGGTTTGATCAGTTTTGCCGATCCACAATCATGAGCGATAAAAACGTCCACAAACTCATGCCACATTAAAGAACATGGATCAAAGCTATAATAGAATGACTATGATAGAAAACAAAGTCTTATCATTTACTTAATTCAGAATCGATCCACAAAACATGAAAGCAGTGTTACATATTGTAATGCATTCAACACTAATGACATTGATTACTAACAAAATCTGCTTCTACCAAGTTTGACTCCACTCTCCCATCGATCATATGTTGCTGTCTCATTGAACTAGCCTCCTTATTCCATTCATCATTGAATAGTCTATTTCCAAGTGTCCTAATTCATTTACTGGCTTCATTCGACCTTCCTATATGCTCTTTCATTTTTTTCCAATCTACACCTGTAGCTACACGACCTCTCTCCTTCAATGGATAGCATTATTTTATGTTTGCTGCACCTCTCTCCATTAATCCCACCCTCTGTACTTCCATATGCAACTTTAATCGATGCTTTTCCTTACTATAAAAGGCATCACTTTCTCTCATTTCTCTTGTGCAAGTGTTACTAAAAAACTTCTTCTAATGCTGCGCCCCCCCTTTCACTTCATACGCTATCACTATTCTTTGTAATTTTAAAATGCATCTCAACTTGGCACAACTACTCCATCACCCCCTCCCTTAGACAAAACTGATCAGTTCTTTCTGCATACCATTTTTCATCACAACTGATTCTTGGCTGAATCTTTTCCACTCACACCAAACTCGCTTAGGCTTCTCCAACAAAACACTTAGCTCAACATTTTCCCAATAACCATCCCTTTTCCACTCATTATGCAACGAGAGGAAAGGATACCGAAAGGCTTGCAACAAATGTATTGAGAGGATCCACACAAAATGTCCCACCCATCACATGAAAATAACAAAACCAACAAAAGAACCAAACATAAAAGAAAACCAAACATATCATTAGAAAATAAATCAAGAGACAAAGTTGTGTCCTTAAGTGCCTCCTTTATGGACACTTTCCTCTCCTCTTTACTACTTCCTTTTTCAAGTGTTGCTTTCTGCACTTCTTCTCTTCTCCATTCTTTTCTATCTTTCTTCAAGTCCTCTACAATGAAAACTTCTTGGAAACTCCAAATTTCTACAAGTTTTCCTTACAGTTTTGTCTTTTCTTCTCAAGGCATCCAACCCTTTCCTTTTTCCTTTCTCTATAATCAACTTTACTGGCCACTTCAAACTCTTTGTCATGGACCAATACCAATCACATTTTTGACATCTTTACTCAAGCCATTCCTTCACCCTGAGCTTACACCTCTCTAAATCCCTTCTCAACTCTTCTATTTCTTGATCAAACTTTGCATCATGTCTTATCTCAGTCTAAAAGCAAGAAGTTGGGTCCACGAAGAGGGGAAGTTTCAGCCTAAGAAAAATCTCACAAGAAATGTGTATGTATTATTAAAAAAACGTGTACATGCTTTTCTATGGGTACTCGAGCCTAAATCTCAACACGTTTGCGTTTAGATTTGGACACACACTAAAAAACATGTACACATTATAAAATGCATACGCGTTATAATGCATATGCATTTACTAACACGTACGCATTACTTAAAGCTATTTAATTTTTAAAATAAACCATTTCCATTTTTATTTTTACCTGCGAGCTTGGAGGAGCAACACCGACTAACGTTTTCACATACATGTTTCTAAGGAGCGATTTCAGCCCATTTTTAGCTGCCACCTCCTCCCGTTGACACAAGTGACCTCAGTGTCCTCTAGATTGGTTAAATTCTACACTTTTTTGGCTTTATATCTTACATTTTTTGTTTGTAATTGTTGTTTACTTTTTGTTTATTTTTCTCATAATTAGCTTGATTATTTTATAATTTTTAAATTGTATTTGCAAACAAAATCGTCAACACAAAGCAAAAGCATTAAATTCTAAAATGAAAACCATAAAATCTATACCTAATTTAACTAATTTAACCCAAAACTAGAAACAAAACTTAAACATAGAAATCAAAACCTTGAACCCTAGGTTCCAAAAATCATGGAACGAAAAACTAAAACCCTTAACCCTAGGACCTAAACCTTAAAACCTAAACCTAAAACCTAAACCTTAAACCACAAAACCTAAACCTAAAACCCTAAATCCTAAAACCTAAGCCTCAAACCACAAAACCTAGGAATTAACCTTGTATTTCTAGAAATTAACCTTAAATAGTCACAAGCTCTCTAGATCTTATTATAGATTGAACTTAATTTTCATATCTTCAATTTGCATCTAATTCTCATCAACATAAATCTTTTTAAATATCCATTTTCTTCTTGTAATCTTGCTAGAATATTTCACAAACTTTACGTAAATACATATAGGGATTTTTAAAAAATTGCTAAATGATCCTAATGAAGTGGGTCAATCTTCCATGTATCCAACACTATACACTAGCTAGTATCCTTAATCCCAAGGCCAATTAGGCCTTTGTGTTGGTTAGTATGATATTAGTTCTTCAAATAGATTTATGTTGGTCCCAATGTACTAACAAATATTCTAGCTCTAATGATTACACACTCCAATTATCCCCATTCTAAATGAACATTAGGGAAAATAGAAGAAACTTTAGAACAAAAAGCTAAATAGGCCAAGGTCTCACGACACTCCACAAAGTTCAAGGAATTTATGAAAGGACTTAACGTGATGTCATAAAACCTCCTAATGAAGAACTTGTCATAAATGACACTGGACAAAGGTTCAAACTACTCTTAACTAATTGTGTTTCATGTGACAACAAAGGGAATCCTTTAAGATTACAAACATTAACCATTAGAATTGCTAACTATACCTCTAACTATAACTTCAAAAATCTACAAAACATAGACAAAAAAGAAAACAAAAAATGTCTTTTTGGGTGATGCAAAAATGCCCAATCCTTTAGATGTTCCTACATCACATCTATAACCATAAAGAAAATCCTCACATTCCATTAATCAAGGACCTCTCTAACAAGCCCTATAGATCTAAACTCTAAACTCTAAAATTTGGTGAAAGAACCTTTTCTTTGAGGTAATTGATTCCTCATTCATAACTCTTCCATAGAATGACAACAAAATTTAAATATATAAAATAGATAAAATTACATTTGATTTCTCAATATAACAATGTAAAACTATTTCATATGCTTCATCTTTGTTTTCTAACAATTATAAATTACCTTCAAAATCATAGTGACAAGCTTTCTTTGCATTCTTACTTTTTTATATTATTATAAAACTCTGCAACACATTGAAAAATACATTAATGTAAGTGGTTGATTACATATCCTTTGGTTCCATACGTTAAAACCCTCTTAGGACCTATAATCAAGTAGGAATATAATTAATAATTATCACAATTCTTTTATATACATGTCACATAAAATTATTGAACTTGAGTTATCGAACTATGTATATATAGTATTTGTTAAAATTGAACTATTAATGTTCAAATTTTTATTTCATGAGCAATAAAAGAATATATATTTGTTGATATTAGAATAAAATATTCCTCAACCACAAGATGACAACTTAGAGATTTAAATTAGAAGATGAATCCTTTGAATCTAGATATAATAAGTGTTATAGAAGTTGAAGAGTCAACAATATTAGTTATAGGTGGAGAAGAAACATTAGGAGAAGTATCCATATTATCATAGAATTAAATGTCTTCCATATTATTATCCTATCCTATGTACATGTCCTAATTTTAAAAATAACTTGATTCGGTCATAAGTCCATAAATATGGGGAAAGAGCCACTAAAATACTTCAAGATTCTATCTCATCAAGACTTACAAATATGTTTATCCAATATAATAACAAAAGGAGAAACTTTTGAAATAACCATGATTATCTTCTCAAACTAGTCATGAAATAGGCTAGTTAAGAAAAACAACTATAAAAAGTTAGAAACTAAACCAAAATATCACCTTTCGAAAATCACACAATCATGAAATGCCGACAATTAATTATGATCTTGAGTAGCTCACTTTATACTTAATGCATTTATAATTTTTCCACTTGTGAAATCAATGAAGTAGGACCTTGATATTATTATTTAAAGATTTTAAATTAGGTCATTGTGTTGAAATAGAAATTTAAGATAGAGTGAGAATAATCAAGGGTACATGACTTTAATTGTATAATTTAATGTAAATGTTGTAGGGGAGGCTCAAATTGTCTTTATTTTCTACAACATAAATTAGTCTAAATTTTCATGCTGTGGATTTTTTAATGTTTTAAAAATTGAATGTGTCTTCAAATGACCTGTATTATGAATTTGTGCATGTTCAATGTGATTTTTAGTTTAAATTGTGTACATTATTTAATTAGTTTGTTGATATATATTTTTAAATTGTTTAACATGCAGTTGCCTTTTCATCACATGCACCCTGAATTTAATATAGAGGATTTCATACCTATTGACCATCCTGAAAATCCCATACATCCAAAATCTCCCCATCATATCCTACCACAACAAAACCCCATGCCTCCATCTTCTCCACCTTCTAACCCCCCATGTCCTGCAATAGATCAAAATCAATTACGAGAGAGCATAAGAGCAAACCTAAACATGTGATTCAAGAAAATATAGATTTGATAAAAAATGAGCCTAACCTTCCTCCCCCATCTAGCACAATTTCCCTCTTCGATGTAAATTATTGTCAACTTTTTTCGATCCATCGATGTGGACCTAGATAGTTTTCATCAATGGAAAGAAGAGAGAAGACAATTCTATCCAGATGGGTTGTCTTATAAAGAAATCCATGACCTTCATATTACCAAACAAGCCATTTTCCAACATTTCATTAGCCCCCAAACAAACGAAGCAATTCCACCCACTAAACAATGAATTTCAATTAAATGGTGTAGGCATCCACAGATAGTTGCATAATTTTGGGATAGATGGTGGATGGTCTTTGATACTCCACCACATGGCAATTGTGAGGTGCCCCTTTAGTTTTTGAGAAAGTTATGGGTTGAGTTTGAGTTGGGTTTAAAACCCAAATATTTTGATAGGTCATTTTAGGGAGCTGGGCGTGGCATGCCCCAAAATAGATTAGGAGCACGTGTTGATCCTCAACGATGTGCTCCGATTCCACCGATTGTTGCTCCTCTATCTCCTAGTATTCCCACTGTATTTGAACAACATGCTATGTTGTTGACATTAGGAGAATTGAGTTCTCTCTCTAGAGATCTCACTCATCAGACTACACACATGACAACTAAATTGGGTGATAGAAAGCATGGAGGCTTGGGTTATGGGCATACTCAGGCATCCACTTCAGGTGGCCCACCTGTATCTACGATAGAGTCATTTATGGATTTATTATATTTTGGTGATCATCTTACATAGGTATGTACATCTTTTGAAAGGAACATTTTAATTTGTTTGAAATGTGTAAAATTCATGTAAATAATGACATTTAAAAGTTATATATAATAATATATTAATTCAAGAAGTTTTCAGTGTAGATGCATGATTAGAGGAGGTCAAATTCTCAATATGATTGTGTCTATTTTTTGAGTGTTGTAGGAATGGGCACACCTTTTTGTGAAGTAAACCAATATAAATTTTAATTTATGTGGACATATCTAATTTAATTTGAATTTGTACACATGTGAAATGATATATTGTATCTAGATGTAGGGAGGTCATGGTGTGGCAAGCGCTCCTGAGTCATTGTTAGCTTTTATGCATGGGCCATCTCAGGTGCGTGCTTTCAAAATTTATTTAATTTTGAAATAAATACACATCATATCTCATTTAGTTTCAATTTGTACACATGTGTGAAATGATCTATATTGTATCTATATATGCAGGGATGTCATGCGATACAATTGAATAACTAATGACAAGGTGTGGCGAGCGATCCTGATTCATTGTTAGCTTTTATGCAACCAATAATTCCTTATTCCTTACTGAGAGGTGAAACTATATAGTCAGTATGTTTGCATACAGTATCACATACATGAAAAATTCCATACATCTAATTGGTACAATACCTCATAAATCAACATCTTTTATATTTTGTATCAAACTTGGAAAAGAAAGAGGGGAGAGAGAAAGTCATCATTCAACTAATATATGCTCACTAACCATATTGTTCACATATGCATTATGGTCTATTCTAAGTCAAATTATTATGTGGAACACAAGCACACTATCCTAATATTTATAAGGGAGGTAAACATACTATTTCCTTGTAATAAAGCTAGAGTCGTATGAGCATTCATGGTAACATCATTTAAGGGAACACATACAAAATGATTAATCATACAATCAACACCATCCTTGGCATTCAGAAGGTACCCAAAAACAACTACAAGAGAAGAAAATATTACATAACATCATATAACAATCACTCACATAAAAAAGGGAAAGTACAAAATATAAATACACATAATGCACATAGATATAATTCCTAGAGAGAAGAGAGAAAGAGTACAAGCATGAACAAATATACAGTGAGGTATAGGGAATGCACAACCAAGAAGAATTGAAATGAAAGCTTCAAGGTTAACTATTAAAGTTACACTACTATGCTGCATAATGTGCTCATATGTATCCAGAGTACCCAGTGCATGAACCTAGGCTTTGATACTAGGTGTAACTCCCCACCAAGGAACCCAAGAGGACAACACACACTATGTCACAATAATGGAATAATTTTTTTTAAAGTAAATAACAATGGAATGCAAAACATAACATAACATATAATCTAAATCCTACCCTTTTGGGAACATTGTCTTACCCACTAGATTATTCGAATCATTATGAATTTTAAATTCACTTTTATTCCTCCAAGGAATCTTCTCTTCCCCATGTGATCATCGAGTGGTCACATCAAGGGTCTTGCAAGTACCTCCATCACATGTCCTTCTTCCACCTCACTTACACCTCATCACATCCTTGGTCACTTCACCTTCCACATGTCAAGATGTGAGGGTTTGTGAGTCCTCAACTCACCATAGTCCTTCATCTTGGCCATAGTGGCTCAATCTTGACCATTGAATTCTCTAGAGAGTTCAATTACCTCTATAAATAACCCCTCTTTTCTCTCATTTAGGGACCTTATGCATTTGATACCAAACTCTTGCCATTTTACAATTTGAGACAACACTTAGCCATTTGCACCCTTATACTATCAATTCGATTACTCAATTTGCAAGCATTATCTTAGCCATTTAGTCAAGCCACTTAGTCACTAACATTAGCATTTATCACATTGTTCATCTTGCATGCACCATTTTCATAGCCATCTATGGAGCATATAAGCATTCAAACATCAAGAGCCAACCAAGGGATTCAACAACACAAAGGTATAATTGTTTGCAATCTTTATTTTGTTATCTTTCTTTGTGTTATCATTCCTTAGGCTAATCTTTGAAGTGTTCCTTGTGTTTTCCTTCTTGCATTTTAGTTATTTTGCACCTTTAGGATAGGGTAAAAACACTAGGCTCACATTTCTAGCATGCCTGGTGGGACCCACAAACGGGTTCCTTCATTTCACGTTTGCTATTGTTTAGTTTGTTTGCAGGTTCAGGTCACAGATTGGTGAACTTGCCCTATAGAGGGGCAGACCTGCCCTAGTTTTCACTTTGTTTTTTGACATTTGATTGTAGTGGGGCGAACCTGCCCTGGTTCTAACATTTTTTTCTAACATTTGACTGCAAAGGGGCAAACCTGCCCTGGTTGTAACACTGTTTTTTGACATTTTATTGCAGAGGGGTGGACCTGTCCCAATTTTTACTCTATTTTCTGACATTTAATTGCAGAGGGGTGAACTTGACCTAGTTTTAACACTATTTTCTGACATTTTACTGCAGAGGGGTGGACTTGCCCTGGTTTTTACTCTATTTTCTGACATTTTATTGCAAAGGGGTGAACCTACCCTGGTTTTAACACTGTTTTCTGACATTTTACTACAAAGAGGTAGACCTGCCCTAGTTTTTACTTTGTTTTGTGACATTTTATCACAAAGGGGTGGACCTACCTTGATTTTCACTCTATTTCTGACAATTTGTTGTAGAAGGGCAGACTTGCCCTAGTTTTGACTCTGTTTTGTGATATTTTATTGCAGAGGGGCGGACCTGCCCTGGTTTTAACACTGTTTTCTGACATTTTACTGTAGAGGGGCAGACCTTCCCCAATTTTCACTCTATTTTTTGATATTTGACTGCAGAGGGGTGAACTTGCCCTAGTTTTGACTCTATTTTATGACATTTTATCACAGATGGGTGGACCTGCCTTGGTTTTCACTCTGTTTCTGACAGTTTGCTACAGAAGGGCGGACCTGCCCTGGTTTTGACTCTATTTTTTGATAGTTTACCATAGAGGGGCGAACCTGCCATAAACATAACATTTTGGAAGGTAAAAATAGTCATCTTAGCTTCATTTTGTCTCAGTTTTTTTTGTTGTTTTCAGGTTCTAACCCCCTAACCTTATTTTTTTGTGGGTGTATTTGGATTTCTTGCTAACATTTTGCAACATATTTTCTTAATTAACGAAGAACGAAGGTTAAAACAACTAACACTTACTTGCAGGGCCATCCGTTTGTTCAAATTTTAAAAGCTTTCCTTGATGTTTTCATCTAGGCACATAGTTTAATTAGGAGGGAAGTAAAATTTACTACTTGTTGTGTCTTTTTGTGTCACCCAAGGGGAATTAGTTTGTTTTCACTTTCCCCTTGCACTTCATGTGAGCCTGGGGAGTAGCTGGAAACAATTAGTGCCTTCTTTTTAGAGGGACCTGCTTGGGGATTTCATCACCCCAAGGGACGATCCCAACCACGCGTATTAGCGGGGTATAGAAAGGGGGGAGAGCCAAAGTTATACCCCAATCCAGTCACATCGTGTCTGGTGGAGCGTCGAAGCTAGGGTGATTCCTAGATAGATGTGAAGAGTTGGTCCGAGCCCTTCAGTATCTCGTTAGGGTTCCTGACTCATGCTTGTGATGGGCTGGTGTTCATGGTTTGGGCCTCACGTACCGAGAGTATATCAAGGACTCCCTAGAAACCTTTTGCATCCTAGATTAAGACCTTTATTGGCCATACCCTTAACACTAATTATAGGATTGTGCTTGTTTGAAGTGTCTTCTTCTGAGAAACTAGTAAAATTTTTGACAAGTTAGTCTCATTGTTCTCATTTTAAGTTCTTTCCATCCAAACCAAGTCCCTATTTTCCGTAGTGGGGGGGACCTGCCCTGACCTACTCTGTAGTGGGGTAGACCTGCCCTGACCTGCTCTGTAGTGGGGTGGACCAGCCTTGACCTGCTCTGTAGAGGGGTGAACCTACCCTATAGAGGGGTGAACGTGCCCCCCCTGAATAGTCAATTTCACTCTATTTAACCATTCCAAGCATCTGTTTAACCGTTCCAAGTATCTGTTCACCCATTATGTGAATCCTTTCACCCGTTCCGTTAATCTGTCCACCCGTTTCAAATGTCTATTCATCCTTTCCAAACTTCCATTTCCCATTCCAATTACTCATTTCACCATTTGGGGAACCCGTTTTATTGCCTTGAGATCTCGTTCCGCCATTTTCTAGTAAGACCGTTTCACCATTTGTTGAACTCGTTTGTCTGATTTAAAAAAAAACTGGTTGGGAACCTAAAACCCTATCATTTGTTGTGATCTAAACATTTTCATTCTCATTCATTCATCACATGTTACATCCTTTTCCTTAATATTAATCTGAGCATCCGTTTCTGCCCGTTTTTCACCAAAAGGCGAACTTGCATACATTATGTTTCTCCGTTTCAAGCCATCGTTTCCCCGTTACGAGTAAACTGTCATACATTTCGAGAGTCAATCTCTCCATCCGAACATTCATTCATCCATTCTGATCAATTGTTTACTCGTTTCGAGCAATTGTTTAACAGTTCTGAGTATTTTTTCATCCACTCCTATCACTCGTTTCCCCAATCCGATCAACTATTTCCCCAATCCGATTATCCAACACCCCATTCTGATCACCCATCTCTCTATTCTGATAGTCCATTTACCTGCTCTAAGAGTCTAAAAGTAGAGGGGCGTATCTGCCCTTTTCCTTCCAGAGGGGCGAACCTGCGCTTACAAAGGGGCGTATCCTCCCTTTTCCTTCCAAAGGGACGAATCTTCCTTTACAGAGGGGCGTATCCACCCTTTTCCTTCCAAAGGGGTGAAATTTCCCTTATAGAGGGGTGTATCCACCCTTTTCCTTCCAGAGGGGCGAACCTGCCCTTACAAAGGGGCATATCCACCCTTTTCCTTCTAGAGGGGTGAACTTGCCCTTATAGAGGGGCGTATCCACCCTTTTCCTTCCAAAGGGGTGAACCCACCCTTACAAAGGGGTGTACCCTCCCTTTTCCTTCCAAAGGGGCGTACTCGCCCTTTTCCTTCCAGAGGGGCAAACCCGCCCTTATAGAGGGGCGTATTCACCCTTTTCCTTATAGAGGGGCATATCCGCCCTTTTCCTTCCAGAGGGGTGAACCTACCCTTACAAAGGGGTGTACCCACCCTTGCCTTCTAGAGGGGTGAACCTACTGTCCAAATGGTCATTTTCACCCTCCGTTCAGTCATTCTGAGCACCCATTTGCCCATTTTGAGCACTCGTTTGTTCATTTTGAGTATCCGTTTACTCATTCCGAGCATTCATTCCCTCGTTCTAAACATCCATCCCCTACTCTAAGCATTCATCCCCTCAATTCGATTCTTCATCCTCTCATTTTGAGCATTCGTTTGCCTGTTCCGAGCATCCATTTGCTCATTTTAAACATCTGTTTGCCTTTTCTGAGGGGCTATTTCTTCATTCCAACCATCCATATTCTCATTCCGAGTAGTTTTATCCCCTTCCTAACATTAGTATCCTCATTTTGAGCATCCATTTCTTCATTCTGAGCGTCCGTTTGCTTGTTCTGATACCTTGTTTCCCTATTCTGATACACTGTTCACCCACGGTCTGCATCCGAATCTATCTGCATTCTGCCAAACCCATTCATTATCTGAATCGTATTGATACATCATCCTCAAACATCTCTAGGTTACATATCCATCATCGTGTCCCCCATTCAAATCCTCTGAATTTCGTTTGAAGTAGTTATCCAAATTGACCTAGGTGTTTGACTCTGAATGTCATCATCAACATCTGCTTAGGATTGTCATCCGTCTTGAGTTAGTTAATCATCGTTGTCGACCCAATCAATCCACTTTTAATCTCAAGGTTGATTCGGTGCCACAATCATCCATCTATCCTTTGATCCAATCAATCAACATCTTAAGTCACCTAGGGTAATCTTTGAACAGGATTTAGAATCTCTCTCATGTAACCCTATCCAATCCATAATTTGATCTCATCAATCGTTTCTTTAATTGATCCTATCTGATCTACTTCAACCACACCCTTATCCAATCATCTCAGACCCAATCAATCTGCTTCCATCTCGAGGTAGATTTGGTGTCCTAATCATCCTTTAGTAATCAAATCTGATCAACAGAATCAATCCCATCCCATCATCCAATTTTTTGAATTTGAGCTTACACTAATCCCAATATGAGCTTCAATCTTGAATCCTAATCTAAGCTTTAGTCCATCTGCATCCAAAATCTGTTGATACCATATCTATATTAATCTAATCCCACATCATGAATCCTTATCCTCCACTAATTCTACCAAAAATTTAGTAGTCAAGGGAAACCCTAATTATGTTGATGATGATAACAAGAGCCTTGTTGATCAAGAGGTATATGACATCGATCCCCTTGATGCTATCATTGCTAGTAAGCTTTCCCCAAGCACTTTCTAAAATCTAATCCCCCTCTGAGATATCTCGTTATGTCTTCATCCACATCTAATAACGCTTCTTATGTTACCTTTAACAAAGGATATCCATTATCTTCCTCGCCCACATCTCCATCATATCCTACCTCTACATCATCTTCTTATTTGACATGATCCATGACTTCTTATCCCAATCCAGTATCCCAACACCCCTATTATAATCATCCATCCACATCCTCCTATCTCAATCCTTCATCCACATATGCCCACTAACCTAATCCTCCATACCAGTCTGCTCACCCTAATCTTACATTCACACCTTCTTATCCTAATCCAACACCCACAGTTTCCTATCCTTATTCTACATCCACACAGTCTTATCCTAATCCAACATCCAAATCTTCCTATCCTAATCCAACATCCACATTTACCTATCCTAATACAACATCCACATCCTCTTGTCCTAATACAACATCCACATCCTCTTGTCCTAATATACCACCCACATCCTTTTGTCCTAATCCACCGTCCATATCCTTTTCTCTTACTTCACCATCCCAATATCCCTATCTTAACCCTCCATCTTGCACTCCACCATGTCCTAATCCTCCATCTAATCCTAGTCTTACATCCAATCCCAATCCTCCACCAATCCCTAATCCTTCATCCACTCCTACCTCACCATCTAAGCATAGAGCATATGAATTTCTCACTCCAGAAGTTCTCCAAGGACTCATGACAAAGAAGACATCGCCAAATCCACCACTTGAAATCATGGAACCATGCCATCCCAATCTATCATCCATGGTCACTAATGATGAGATCCCTCTCCAGCTCACACCTATCATTGATGCTACCACCCCTAGCACCACTCAAATCGTCGAAACCATCACATCCTCCGAACCCACTGGGCCCCCATCTCCTACTCCAAGATCGACCGAGCCCATCAAAAATAACCAAATCCAATCCACTCCTACACCTAGATCCTCCCAACCCATCACAGATCCACAAATCCAATCCACTCCTCCCACTCCTAGTATCACTGAAATCCCCTCTCATGAACTTCATGAATCCTCCATCCTTCCACCTCACCTACTTGAAGAGCCCATCCAACATGCCTCCATTATCATGCCTCCTGCACATGATGAGTCATGCCAAGAGCTTGGTCCAAAGAATATCATATCCCCTCTTCTACATCAAGATCCAACCATCCCAACTATTCCACCTCAAGATCATAATCCCTCATCGACTACAGTCCATAGTCTCCTTGCCACTCAAGATTCCATTGCTCCATCTCATGAGCCCTTATCTCCATCTCCATCGCATGAGCCCTTATCACCCGCTACCACAAATACAGATCCTATCATGTCACCTAATCCCTCTCTTGATCCCATACTACTCCCTTGTCTCGATCAAGATGCTGCTATCCCATCATCTCCATCTCATGATCCTCCATCGTCACCTAAACCTACTATCCCCTCACCACTTTTATATCCCCTTGGTACTCTCACATTATTCCATGGTGGTCTCCTTTTAGAAGAAAAATAAAGGATATATACCACCCATCATCCTCCGCCTAATAATGGACTCGCATCATTCTTCCACAATAATAAAAATCTTATTATGGATCGAATGCTTAAGAACATGAATTATCAAGGAAATGGTTTGGCCTTCATGAGCAAGGTATTTTAGAGCCCATCTAGGTCAAAGAACAACTCTGTATGTGAGGTCTTGGACCTATTTCCCAAGACTCACAATCTAAAGATGTTGGTACAACCTCTAGATGTCTTAAACGAGCCTCTTCCAAATAGAATATAGGCTCTTCCCATTGCTCCACCAGATCATTTGCTGCCATCCCTCCTTCATCGTATTGCCTCAAAACAACCATCCATATTCCTCCTTTACCAACTCCATCCATTTTGGGTCCCTACATCCCTCCATCCACCATCTCCCATCCTCCATCTACTCCATCCATTTTGGGTCCTTATGTCCCTTTATCCGCCATCACACTTCCTCTACATACTACGTCTATTTTGGGCCCTTATATCCCAAAATCACCTCCTCCAACTCGCCCTATTCATCCTCTCATCCATCCAACACCTATCCATGTAACCCATCATAAACATCATACTCTCATGTCTCCTAATTAGGATCAACAAAGGCACATACCTGCACATCCTCCATCTACACATAATCCCCATAATCCTACCTCCATCGCTCCACATCATCCACCTCCTCGCACCCATCTCATTGCTATTAAAAGTACTTTGGATGCTAAAGTAAAAATGCACATAAATCTAAACATCCACATGAATCAAAAGCTCCTCATGTCCCCTCTAAAAGACATGGTGATGAAAAGAAAAATCAAAACCAAAATCCAAATCCAAATCAAAATCAAATCCAAAACCCAAATCAAATCCATAGCCCGTAAAGGCCCACCAAAGCAAAGATCAAAACCATGTGGATCCCAGAGAAAAAAGATGCCATGCCTTCAAATGAAGCATCCATAATAACATCCAAGGTTGCTAATCTGAAATCCAATCATACACATCCTCCATCTCCTAAATTTTTTTTTGGGTCCTTATGTCCCAAAATTCACTATCCCATCTCCTCCATTAATCCTCCTATCCTTTCACATACACCACCACATGTGCCAACATTGGTCCTGAACTCACCACCCCATCACACACCTACCCCATCATTCTATCCATACTCTTTCCAACATCCCATCTATTATCCTGCATATCTCCCCCATCAAATCCCTCTAATTCATCCTCTTGCATAATCCATTTATCCTAATAAGGTTGTACCAACATCCAACAGTCGCTTCAAACATGGGCTCTTAATACTTCATATGAAATTTGATGCTTGAGTCCTTCATCCATATCCTTATCTTGCATCTTCTAAATCCACTTATCCACATCACTATACTTATCCATCTCCATCCACATTCAATCCAAAAACCCAAAAAAAAAAAAAAATCCAAAAAAATTCCAAAAGTAAAAAATCCAAAAAAATCCAAAAAATTCAAAAAAGTAAAAAAATAGTCCAAAAAATTAGAAAAAGTCAAAAATGTCAAAATAATAAAATAGTAAAGAGAAATAATTCATCTAATGGTGAAAACTTGGCAAACAAGCGCCTTGGATAAGTACCATGATGAAAACCTAGCAAACATGCATCATGTGTAAATCCCCCATCCAGTTTCCTTTCGCACTTGGGGGCATCTGCATCCCCTTCAACCATCTTCTCCATCCCCCCTACCATCCACATCTTATTTGCCATATCCCATTTATCCCAATCCCTCCATCCTCCTTGTGATCTTGATATCGATAGGGGCAAACATATATACATGCTTTGGACACCTCTTGGTATACATTCACCTCATCCATTCACTATCATAATCCTTATTCACATCCATATATCTTCCTTCTCCACACATCATACTACCATCAATATCCCTTCCTTATCCATGCATCCTATTCATATCCATATCACTCCATTATTTTCCCATCTTTCCACCTTCCATCCCTCATGCCTCATCACATGTATGACATATTTAGAGTGGGGGAATCTACTTCCTTTGTGACATAAGTCCTTGGAGACATCATTCCTCAATCCAAACAATCCTTTTCATCCCACCATCCTTATCTCCTTATTCATCCAAATGATCCCTTCCATCTCCCCATCCTAGTCTTCCTATCCATCATAGTATCCCTTTTCATCTATCCATTTGGTAACTTGTTCCTCATCCAAATCCTTATCTTCCTATCCATCTATCCCAACAATCCTTTTAATCTACCTATCCTTATCCCCCTATCCATCCATCATAGCCATCTCCTCATCCTTATCTTCCTCTTCGTTTATCTCTATCCTCATCCCATCTCATAATCCCTTGTCATTGGTATCTAACTATAGGCTACTCCCCATGCAATCCAATGCCATCTACCTTATCGCCATCATTTCTACTTCTTATTCACATCTTTTCAATCTCCTATCCTTTCTCATCACTCATCTCTCCATCGTACCATCCTCCTAATTCATCTTTTGCTGATTTGGATAACTATCCCATCCCTGAGCTTCATGTAATTCCCATCATCAATCCTATCCAATCCAATAGGTCTATCTTGTCTCATCGTATCGGTCCCATATTTTTATCCACTTATCCTAGTCATCTCATCATCCTTTATCCATTATCTGTCGTTAGTCTTTTGTCGAACTACATTGCCCCTGCGCTTTCACATAGGAAAGGTCAATCATTTGATCCGCCCCCGAGGCTCCTTTATCATCTGTCATCGGTCTTTCTACTTTCATCCATCCAGTCTTTGTTATCCATCGAGGTCTCCATTGTCGTCTTTCCAATTTTATCCATGGTTCATTGTCAACCTTTTATCAAACTACAAGGGCTCTACGATTTCACATAGGCAAGGCTAATCTTTGATCGGCCCTCGAGCCCCTAGGTCGCTAGGATGTGTCAGTCTTCTATCTCACGTCTTGTCTCCCTTATGTTGTGTCATCAAGCTATTCCCTTATCTAGCTGGTTCTTAATAAACAAGATCCACTTGTATCATCAGATCCAATCAGTTCTGAGTATCCTATGTCATATTGATCTTTTCGTTTAGTATCCATCATCGGTCTCAATAGGATGCATCCTTCCTAACATACCTCATCAATCCCATCCATCCTCTTGATCCTATGGAAAAGGATGTTTGAAATTGATTGCGATCTTTTGATGCTTTTGGATTTTG
Source organism: Sequoia sempervirens (assembly GCA_007258455.2). NCBI lineage: Eukaryota > Viridiplantae > Streptophyta > Pinopsida > Cupressales > Cupressaceae > Sequoia > Sequoia sempervirens. The sequence goes on along the minus strand of VDFB02372955.1, from coordinate 130,985 downwards.
TTTATCATTTGAGCTCCCTATCATCACTTGTCATAGTCGCTTTAATCCATCATATCATGGTGTGCTTTGACTGGTAAACATAGGGGCGTATCTTGATCTTTTTACTTTGTTGCTGTCTTTTGGGTTGTCCCGCGTAGTACCCACCAAGACCCCTGAGGTCTTGTGTTATGTTGGGGCATCCTTCTATGCTTGTGGTTATCCCAATACTTGGCCTGACCAAGGTCTTCATGAATTTGGGGTGTTGGGATAGCCTTCTTGTTTGTTATGTTTTTTTTATGCATTAGACACAAATCAGCCTTAGTTCTCCATACCCTGACACCTTGTGTCTTATGCTATAGCAAAAATCAGTGCTCCCAAGATGAAAAATTGCATTAGGATTACATTTAATTTTCCCTTCCATTGTTGTGCATGTATCCCCCATCCTCTCATCTATCAAAATCCCCCCCATCCATTCATCCTTCATCACTCTCCCTCCCCTATCCATCCAATCTCTTATCGTCATCTCTTCAAACTTATTAGAATAATGTTGATTGGTTATTCTAAGCATCTTGTCCCCCATAATTTTTATTCCATCTCACATCTCAATCCGATCCTCATCAATTCAATCTAGCACAAATCATCTAATCACATCCTTGGTCTTGTCCCCAGCCTTGTTACAAGCCTTCATCCAATCATCCTCATCATCGTCCTCATCCTCGGGATGTATCCTTCCCTATTCTTTGGTGTTGTTTCAGGATGTATCCTTCCCTCATCAACAACCCTTTTTATCAAAATGTATCCTTCCCTATCCTCGTGTTGTTTTGGGATGTATCCTTCCCTCATCAACAACACTTTCATCATCATCATCAGGATGTATCCTTCCCCATCCTTTTGTGTTGTCTTGGGATATATCATCCCCTTAACGACAACAGTCCATCCATCATCAACCCACTTTCGGATTGTAGCTTGATTGGGGCAACATCACTTTTGTCCTTAAATCCATTTGTGCCTTCCAATCTCCCATCGCTTCTCATCCTTTTTATCCATCACTTTGCATCCTCTTTCTTATATACCTCTCGCCTCATCCATTTCGAGAGCACACCCGTGTTCTCTTGAACCCGCATGTCCTCTTGAGGGGGCATCCTCTATCCCTAACCTTCATCTTCACTCCCGTCATCTTTCTTCCCAGTCACTCCTTTGATGACTAGGGCATCTTTCCCAATCTAACCAACTTCTTTTGGGTTCTATGTTTTAATATTCTTTGAAATGATGCTACTTTGTAACACCATCTCAAAGAGGGGAAAAATGTAGACACCTAAATTTGGACACTTAATTTATCCAAATTTATCCCCTTTCGTCTAAGCATCCTTTTATTTGCATTAATTAAGTAATATTACTATTATTTAATTAATACCCTTAATTCTTCCAAATCCCTAAGGTATTTAGTTAATAATTAAATACCTTATCTCTTTAATCCTCCTTTTCATCAAATGAATTAAATAAATATGACATTTATTTAATTCCTCACATGTCACATCTTTTTCTTAATCCTAACCCACCTCCTAATCTCTTCATTAGGGATGTGCACATGCCTAATCCTTGATTAGGATGTGTCACATCCTCCAACTTTTGCAAATTGGCTTCTAATCCCTATTAACTACTAATTATCTTCTAATTACTGATCAGTTAAGCCTAATCAATACCTTGGTTAACTCTCCCTTTTTTCCCATGTGAATTTTTAATTCACATTTATTCATCCAAGATTCCTCTCTTCCCCATGTGAATTTTTAATTCACATTTATTCTTTCAAAACTCCTTATCTCCATGCAAGTTTTAGAACATTTGACTTGTCACATCACTCACATATGCCAAGGTCTTCTAGAACCTTTGACCTCTCACATCACCCACATGTGTAAAAATTCTACCCTTTTGGGAACATTTTATTACCCACTAGATTATTCCAATCATTGTGAATTTTAAATTCACTTTTATTCCTCCAAGGAATCTTCTCTTCCCTATGTGATCATCAAGTGGTCACATCAAGGTACTTGCAAGTACCTCCATCACATGCCCTTCTTCCACCTCACCTACAACTCATCACATCCTTGGCTACTTCACCTTCCACATGTCAAGATGTGAGGGCTTGTGAGTCCTCAACTCACCATAGTCCTTCATCTTGGCCATGGTGGCTCAATCCTTACCATTGAATTCAATTACCTCTATAAATACCCCCTCTTTTCTCTCATTTAGGGACCTTATGCATTTGATACCAAAGTCTTGCCATTTTACCATTTGAGACAACACTTAGCCATTTGCACCCTTATACTATCAATTTGATTACTCAATTTGCAAGCATTATCTTAGCCACTTAGTCACTAGAATTAGCATTTATCACATTGTTCATCTTGCATACACCATTTTCATAGCTATCAAAGGAGCATATAAGCATTCAAACATCGAGGGCCAACCAAGGGATTTAACAACACAAAGGTATAATCATTTGCAATCTTTATTTTGTTATCTTTATTTGTGTTATCATTCCTTAGGCTAATCTTTGAATTGTTCCTTGTGTTTTCCTTCTTGCAGTTTAGTTATTTTGCACCTTTAGGATAGGGTAAAAACACTAGGCTCACAAGTCCAAAACCTACAAAAAATATGAAGATTCTAGATTTTCTTTTGTAATCTTAGTTGAAAAAAATCCTTCAAAAATGGAGAAGGGGTTTGTTGAATCTATGCTCTGATACTATGTTAGAATTGTGAAAAACACACAACAAGGAGGATCAAGTAGAAAATAAGAACACCTTCTACACGCAAGAGTTGCAAACAATGATTTGTTAATCCCTCAAAAAGAAAAACTTACAAGAAATGGAGAGCTTTCACTGAGAACTTCTAGAGAGAATTATAATACAATGAAGGAGAGTGCTTATAAGAGAAAAACCATAAATCAAAAATGGATTAGATCATGACAAGTGTCAACAACACATGTGATGAGACATAATGATCTAATAATAGCACAAAAAAAGCTCTTCTAAATTTAGCTTAAGTGTACATAAAGTGAAATTAGCCTAATAATCAATTAAAAATTAATTAAGGATTAGCTAACAAATTGAAACTCTCATAAAATAAGAATTCTCCAATTTAATAGAACCAAATATCATATTTCCTATTAAACATTCAATGTGAGTGTCAAATCTAGCACCAATAAAGAAGAATAGAGAGATACATCTATGCATGAATTTTGGAGACCTAAACATAGCTTCTTTGAAGGAACACTACCCATACCCTTCAATCGGGAAAATATTGCAAATAATGGTTCTAGCTCAAATATTCTCCTTACTTGATGGATTCTCTACCTATAATTAGATCTAGGTAAAGGAAGATGATTAATACAAGAGAAATTTCACCACTAAATGGGGATAATTTTCGTATGCAAAGATTCTATTTGGAGTTTCAAATGCAAGAAATAATTTGAAATGTGTCATGGACATAGCATTTGGAGAGCTAATAAAAAATAGTCTTGATTTATCTTGATGATATCATATTGTTTTACAAGATGAAAGAGGATAACTTCAAGCATTATGAGGTGTTCCAAAAGTGTTAGGAATTTTGGATTTCTTTAAATCTCAAGAAATGTGTCTTTGGAGTATCACAAGGTATGTTCCTAAGAAATGTGGTCTCTGAAGAAGGAATTTATATTAATCCAGATAGAGTAGAGGTTGTCTTAGAGTTATCTCTTCAAGTGAATAAGAAAGTAGTACAATATTTCCTCAAAAAGATTAATTTTGTAAGAAGGTTCATCTCATAATTTGTAGGACTAGTGAGGCCTATTGCACTTTTGCTAAAGTAAGCTAAATATTTTAAATGGACCCTTGAGGGAAGAGAAGCCTTTGATAAGATTAAGCAAGTGATATCAATAGCCTCAACTTTAATAAATCCTAATTTTTCAAGAGCTCATTATGTATATTTATGAAAGGGACCATAATATAGTTGTGATCTTGACACTGAAAGATGAGATGAGAGAAAGTGAATGCCTAATTGATTTTACTTCCTAGGCTTTGAAATACTATGTAGTTAGATACAACTTTATAGAGAGGGAAGTCTATGATTTGGTTTTAAAAAGGATTAAAGAAATTATGATACTTGATAGCTAGTAATAAGATACATGTCTATGTAGTTCATTTCTCTAGATAAGAGAATACATTAAGGAAGCTGAGATAATAGAGAATTCATTTTATTAAAATTATATTGATTAAATAATATTTATTATTTAATTAATTCAAATAAATCATTTTCACACAAACATTTGAAATAATAAAATAAATCAATTTAAATTCATTTTCTAGAAATAAAATAATAAAAATCACGACAAATTTATCAAATTAGTTAACTCATTGATAAAAATAGTTAACAAATTTTCATAAGGGAAAAATCAGATACTAAAACAAACTCAATTAGTTAACTCTTTAATAAAAGATAAATAAATCTATTAAATAAATAAATGAGTTAATTAACTAATAATGACCACTATCTACGCTCATCCACTCCACCTTTAATGGGATAAACTCTCAATTTGAAATTGAATCCTAACCATTCATTCCTTAAAGTTCTATAAATTAAGAAATTACTCATTTCAAAACATCATGATCCCAGTTTGAGCAAGTACATGTTGTCCAAACATTACTTATTAAGAGCACATCTATTTCCACTCTATAAGAGGCTTGATAGAGTTAGGATATCAATTTTAAATATTATTTTTAATCCTTTTTTTTTCTTATTTGTCATACTTATAATTCAAATCAGATTAGACATTGTATGATTTATGTTTATGTTTATTTTGATTTATAATCTATTAAACACGTAGAATGTAAAACGTGTATTTTATTGCGTACACACTAGATAATAAATATTTTTTATATATTTTGATTTATAATCTATTAAACACTTAGAAAGTCAAACATGTATTTTATTGCATATACACTAGATAATACTTAAAAAAAAATCTTTCTAATGGTTATAGACTTGTTTTGGTGGTGGAACAGATGACAATCCAAACCAAATTATTTTGAATTTCATTTATTATAGAAAAACTTATTTTAACTCTATGGATGCAAAACACATGTTATTTCAAAGTACAACTCAACCCAACCATGTATTTACATGTCAAGTAATTTATTAAGCCTAATCATTCTAATATGAACAATCATGGGATATGACAGGTCCATGGTGTCATCATTCCCAAGCACTTCAAGTGATCCATAAATATATTATGGAATTTATGTTGGTGGTTATTCAAAAACTCATCTATTATTAAATAATGTCATCATCACTCTTTGTACATATTCAATTCCTTTATAACATGAAAATCCACCTAAATTGTGTAATGATGCCTTTCAACAACATGGAGGATTGTTAACTATCTTGAAAGAGGATGCTTGCTAAGATCCACACATCCAATAATAAAAACATGCCAAATAATAGCAATAGTATGTTGAAATGGAATATAAGCATTAAAGTATGTTGAAATAGAACATAAATTAGACCACAAAGAATAAGCTGCCCTAAAATCCAATACATTTAGAAATAGACTAATTACCCTTAAGGTATAATGGGTGGTGCCAAAAAATACTTAGAAAAAAAATAGAAGCAATAGTATGCTGAAATATAATAGAAATTAGACCTCAAAGAATAAGATGCCCTAAAGTCCAATACATCTAGAAATAGATTAATTACCCTTACGGTATAATGAGTGGTGCAAAAAAATACTTAGAAAAAAATCCATTTAATGCAATATCTCTAGCTTTAGATCCCAAACAAATATAAGACAATTTTACAATTATTTTCAACTCCTATGTAGAGACCTCCCACTAATAATAATAGAGTTATAAATGATTAATCCTAAAATAATACAACTTATTACTAGGTATATAACTAATTGTAAATTCTCATTACAAAGTATAACTAATTCCACAAGTTACAATATGACCCACTATGACCTACTATAACTAAATCTTATGACCCACTATAACTAAATAATAGAGATATATGGCAAATGTTGGAATCTCCTTCCCTAATTTACATTATATTATATGCATTATAGGTACATTACATATTAAGTTTATACATTCACTTGAGAGCTTTATTGAGATATTGATGCATATGTTAGGTGAAGGGTGTAAATACTTGAGGGGTGATGGCATAAGGACAAATTTGGAATTAAATGAAAGAGTAAGCTTATTTTGTTCATGTCAAATAAACACCTTAAGGGTCAAAGATTTAAAAAGGTTTAAATGGATAATGAAAGGGTAATAAATTTAATCATGACAATTATTATGATACTAAATAAATATAAAAATACAAAATTATTATTTCATTAAGATGACAACAACAAAACCTCTTTTAAAAAAAAAATGTGATGATGAGAGGCTTTGGGTTGGTGAAGTAATTAAAAAATTTCTTTCACTTCTATTTATATTGCTTCAATATTTATTCAATTGTATTTATACTGCTTCAATATTTATAGGTCATAAGACTATAATGCAAGACCAACCCAACTCTTAAGGTAAACATAATTGTTAAACATATTCTTACCTATAATTCTATTTATATTTTTAAAGTTATTATGAAGTATTAGTAAAGTCAAGGGTTGTAAATATTTTTATTATGTAGCAAACTATTTTATAGGTAATGCTAGATTTGTTTCGAGGGTTACTAAGTTATATAATTATATTAGGATGAGGTTCCTACTAGGTTTCCACAATCTCTCTTCAACAATTACTACAACATCAATTAATTCATGCACATGTGGAATGCCCATTGAATATAAGCTTTATTTACCTTAAAAAAGGGATTAATGAAAGGAGTTTGATAAAGTTAACATAAAAATTAAATCTTACTAGTACATATGCATTACACTTATAAATAAATATAAAATAGGCTAATAAATAAATTTATCTAGGCTAATAATGAATGTGACACAATTAATCTAGATTATATTCATTGTTGGGACAATAAATAAAATGATAAATGTAATAATTAAATAGGAGGAAATTAGGTTCTTTGCTCTAGGGATGATGGTGTGGCAATAGCGTTGATGACGAGCATAGTTAATTCATCACCATCTTGAAAAGTATTCCTACCAAATAAATGCAATAATTAAATAGAAGGAAATTAGGTTCTTAGCTCTAGTAATGATAGTGTGGTGATAATGCTAATGATGTGGGCATACTCAATTTGTCACCACTTTGAAAATTATGCCTTCTATTTGATGAATGTTTGAGAATCTAAACATGCATAGAAAATTGTGTGGTTCAATCTTGATCACGTCAAATTTGATTTCTAAAATGCACAGATTTGAACTAATACAACAAAAACTCTTTGAAACTTGTTTGCTTTAATCTCTAATACTTGATGTGCTTGTGAGGACTATCATGTTTATAAACACATTTAGAAAAAAATATAGATTATTAGGGTTAAGTTCTCTTAGGTTATACTCTTGGCTTATTTGACTTTACAACTTTGAAACAAATGTTCAAAGGAAACATGCAGAAGCATGAAAATGGCCTATATGTAGATGACACATAAATTTTGATTTTTCTATCCGTGTGATCTAGGTATTTCTCTTAGACCTCCTTTAGCTAGGTGATGTATTAATGACTTATTAAATGCCTTTAAATACCAAGACATAACAACATGTTACATAAAAGCGTGTTAACTCATGATAACTAGAAAAAATGAGTAAAAAAGTTTAAATTGGAATTTGAATATTTAAATTTGGGATCCATTTCTACACATTGTGAAACCTATCGTAAGTGGCTCGAAAATGAACCTAAGTGCCTGTACATTGTAATCTTGAAGTATGGAGCCAAAGTATTAATGTAATTACAAATGAGATACAATAAATGAAGGGTAAAATGACATGTAAGAATGAATGTTAGCTCACAATGACTAGTAAAATTCTGCAAGAAAGTTTAAATTTGAATTTGAACTTTTAAATTTGGGGTTCATTTTACAACATTGTGAGATCTATCCTAAGGGATTAGAAAATGAACTTAAGTGGGGATGTGATAATCTTGAAGTAGTGAGTTGAAGTATTGATGTAATTGCAATGAGATGTAATAAATAAAGGGTAAAATGATGAAAAAATTTAAAAATGATAAGAATTAGAACATAAACCAAGACCAAAACTAAAAACTAAATATAGTACATATAATATTATGTAATTATATTATAAATATTCTACCGAGACAAATCCATTAGAGTTGGCATGAATATGCAAATTCCACCATGTAGACTAAGTAGGAGTGTGAGACCAAGGGACCCTAAAAAAATAAAAATAAAAATCTCTCGGGAAGAGAAACAATACGAGAACCCGGTCACCTACCTACAAACAAACCACTCGTCAACGACACTTTTGGATTTGAGGGTACGTTTGTTTAGGCTTTGTTTTAGTGTCCACACTATGGGTCAACTATCATGGAGGTCATAACCCCACCAATATTTGAACCGTATTACTTTTGAGGCATGAGGTCCCTACTTATCCCCTCATAAGTGAGGGAGCCCCCCATGTTTGAGGACCGTAGACGCTCACCATTGGCAATGAAAAACATGAAAAGCAATCTCTAACTAAACATCAAATGAAAGTAAATTTGTAGAAACAGAAACATACGGTGTTATTTCTTCATAATTTGTAATTGGATAACATTTAAAATAAGTAGTTATGCACTGTACATGCAAATGAAAGGTCAAGAAGCATTCACTATCATCTTGTACAGTACCTCAATAAGTACAGAGTCTTATTTCATCATTCAATCCACTATATATTACCTATCAGACAACGACATTACATCTGCATGGGTTCGGTGGATTGGGATCCTCCCACTGAGAGTAGTTGTCGGTTTGTTTGCAGAGAAGATTGTCTAATGCTAGCAAGAGCTTGCATTGCAGTTGCAGGGGTCCGCGCCTTGAGATATTCTTTGTGCTTCAGCCATTTGATTTTGAGCTGCATCTGCTTGACTTTTGGCAACCTGATCATGGTCATTGTCTTAACACACAGCACGATACTGAAAAGAAATCGACATTAACTAGAGCAAGTAGACAGTTATAGAATACCATAACAATAGAGCTTGTGGATCTTGAGTTCTAGATGCTAAAGTATGAGCAGAATACATTTGATTTGCAGCAGCTGAAGCCATTTGATTGACCAGTCCTAGCAACTCTTGCTGGTCTGCAGTGATGCCTATCAATTGTAATATTTGATTCAAGTCTTAGTTTCAAGAAGAATTGAGGTACTTTTAGGGTAAGAAAAATGCCAAAACTAAAATTCAAGTTTTGTAATCATATGGGTTTAGAAGAGGTGAAATGGTCTAGACTCTAGAGCACTAAACATGTCTCCAAAAGCTTATGTCATGAAAGTTTATGAGAATCATAGTTCATTCCAATTGGTTGAGAAATTCTTTCATGTGTGAATGCATGCTAATTTTTTTGAGAACTAATCATAATAACCACCTTAAGACTGCTCAATTAATGAATAATTATGACTATAGAAGGATATTTGGACAAGTACGCTGAGGGCAAGAGCTCTTTCCCATGTTCCTTTTCCCAAGTTTTGCACAAAGTGTTTCTTATCTATCACAATAAACATCATAAATTACCCATCTAATAAAATTTTAAAGGAGGTTTTAGGAAAGACCCTTTACCTGTGGAAAACAATTTTTTCTTGGTGGGAATATAGCTCTCAAGTACTGTGTGTTGTTCAACAACATATACACTTCTACAAACAATAATTCTGAATATTTAAAAAAAGAAAACTAACAAATTCTCTGCCTAGAAAAAGACACTAAACTTGTACCTACCGAAAGAAAATAAGCATGGTTCATTATTGTATCGAAGATAGAATTGTCAATTCCCCTACACATATTTCATTTTGTAACATCAGACCCATATATGGATAAAAATCGATAGACAAAATTTTGAGCAAAAGGTGGTTGGAACATTTTGGGAAATGATCCATTCCTTCAGTTGTTGAAGAAGCCGTTGTGCATTCATATCCTTCAATTCATTATTCACGTGTTAGAGGTGGCAGTTGTGCATTCATATCCTTCAATTCAAATCATTCAAGTTTTAAATGAGCCGTTGTGTGTTAATTTATGTAGCTTGGACAGGTGTCTCCATTGTCTAGAAGTGTCATTTAATTATTTAATTATTTTCTAGAAACCTCCAGAAAAGGGCTGAGTTGTCTAGATAATTATGTAATTAAATAAATTGATTCTCCTAGAGACTTCTAGAATCCAGTTAGTTAGGGTTTTTAGAGTCTATTTAATCTTAGCCATTGATTGAGATTAAATCATGGCCATTGGTTTTCCAATGAGAAAAGTATAAAAGGGGATCAATGGGCAATTGGAGAACACAACAACAAGTAGACTTGCAGTGATAGCAAGTAGAATTGCAGTGAGAGCAAATAGTCTTGCAGTGTTAGCAAGGGCAGAATAGCTTTGGGGATAAAGTACCGGAATCTCAAAGCGTGAGAAATTTGAGGGAAGAATTCCCTGGCGAAGAATATTACCGAGCTCAGCCGCAAGAGGCAAGCAGTTTTTGTAATTCTTAATTTGTCAAGTTTAATATAATTCCCTCATCCTGCAGAGGGTTTTCCTTCTGGTTTTTCACCTGACAATTTGTCCAAAAATATTGTGTTCATTATTGTGAATGTTTTCTTCTATTTCTGTGAGCGCCTTATTGGTGTGAAGTTAGTAGCCAGGTTATTCTTCATATTTGTCGAGAATTAATTTTCGTGAGTCAAATACCTATGTATTAGGATAGGAGATTAATAATCGCGAACCGCATTAGAATTTTTCACATGGTATCGTGAGCCGGGATCCGAAGTGATAAGGCTTAACACGTGGCTGGTGATCCCTAGCTCTTCTGTAATTATTACTAGCTATTTGTTTTCTTTTTATCCTTGAGATGGCCTTAGCAGGTTTAAGAGATCAAGACAGATTGGATGGAGCCTCAAATTTTGGTGTCTGGAAAGCCAGAATTTATTTGTTGCTGGAAGAGAATGGGATCAAGGAATATGTGACCAGTGTTGTACCTGTACCTACAGATCCAGCACAGCTCTTAGCATATAAGAAGGAAGATGCCAAGGCGAGGAGGCTGATTCTTGATGGTGTCAAGGATCATATTGTTCCACATGTCGCAGAGTTAGATACAACGAAGAAGATGTGGGATGCCATTCTGAATCTGTACCAGAATGCTACCACTAACCGGAAGCTGATTCTCAGAGAAAAGTTGAGGACTACTCGGATGAACAAGAGAGAGGACGTGACAAGTTACCTCACCAGACTCAGACTTGTCAAGGATGAGTTGGCTGCTGTTGGAGATAATCTAGGTGATGACGAGCTAGTGCGGATAGCCCTAAATGGGTTTACTAAGCAGTGGGATGTCTTTGTTCAAGTTATTAATGGACGAGACACCTTGCCAAGTTGGGATCGACTTTGGAGTGATTTCACTCAAGAGGAGCTTAGACTAAGTCTTGTCAGTAGGACCAGTAGCAAGAGTCAGCAAAGTGAGGCGGAACAGGAGAACGTTGCCCTTGCAGGAAAAGGGAAAGCAAAGAAGGGGTCTAGTAAAGGATCAAATCCACAAGGTGAGAAGAAGAAGGACTTATCTAAAGTCAAGTGCTATGGCTGTCACGAGTTTGGCCACTATGTCAGCGATTGCCCGCAAAGGAAGAAAGGCAAGAAGCAGACAGCAGCTTTAGCAAGTGCAGATGAGCTCTCTAGTAGAATGGAGGATGAGTTCGCTCTCATAGCTTGTATGGCTAGCTCAACCTCACAGGGTGTTTGGTATATAGATAGTGGGGTGTCATTTCATATGACAGGAGTTAGAGAGTACTTCTCCAGCTATAAGGAGGAGGACATCAGAATGTAGATTTCTATGGGGAACATGTCCAAACTCAATCCAGTTGGGAAAGGGACTGTTCTATTTCAGAGGGAGAATGGTAAGCGGATTCCCATTCATGATGTGTTGCATGTGCCAGGCTTAGGTATGAATTTGATTTCCATATCTGTCCTTCAGGATAAAGGTTACAATGTACTCTTTAGAGGGGCAAGTGTGTTAATCAAGTACAAGGATTGGAAATCACCCATAGCTATCGGAGTTAGGAGCGGTCGGCTTTACAGTTTGCAGTTTGATACTCATAAGGCAATCATGAGCAAATGCGAATTCTAGAGATCAAGGAGAGCTATGGCATAGGAGGATGGAATATACACATCATGGAGCACTTAAAATGGTTCGTGAGGCTGTGACAGGTGTTCCAGAGGTGAGCACAGAGCATGATGATGTTTGCAAGGGATGTGTGTTGGGGAAGTTTGCGAAAGCAACTTTTCCAAGGAGTGACACTAGATCCAAGGGTGTTCTCGATCTAGTACATTCAGACATATGTGGACCAATGTCGACGAAGTCTCTCAGAGGATATGAGTACTTTGTTACTTTTATTGATGATTTCTCCAGGAAGACCTGGATATACTTCTTGAAGACCAAGGAT
>VDFB02372955.1:0-115328 GCA_007258455.2 Sequoia sempervirens | reverse complement strand
GTGAGTTTTATTGGTGAAGTTGCAGTTGTGTTATTCTTCGATATTTGCTGAGAATTAATTTTCAGAGTCAAATAATCTATGTATTAGATAGGAGATTAATAATCAGTAACTGCAATAGAATTTTCACATTGTGCATACGTATCCTTCAATTCGAGTATTCAAGTGCTGAAGTAGCAGTTGTGCATTCATTATGGGGTGTCAACAGATTCTGTTTTACCACGACATCTCAGCAAGTTGTATAAATCCGTCTGAAAAGTCCAAAAGCCGAAGTAAGAACGAGGGCAAATAAAATAATTTTTCCATTCCTCTAGGAGGGAGGTTTTTTGAGCATCTTGTAAACCATTCGAAAAAGACAATAATTCTAAGAAAAAAGATTGTTACGAGGCATTATTTCCTTCAAAAGCTTTTCCAAACTAAAAGCAGTCATTGAAGTGGAAGTCTCCAGTTCTGATGGCTATATAAGGCCCTCGTTAACTTTGAAGGATACATTTGTAAGGATTTAAGAATTAGTTACAATCGCTTGTCATTATTGACTTTATTTCCATTAATATTATAAAAAGTAACTAAAATCATACTATTATATTAAATATTTTATGTTGCATATATTTAAAAATATATAAACAATTAATATTTAAAAACATGCATTAGAAAAGAAAGGGCAGAATCTGCGCTGAGCAACTCATTACAGGGCCAGAAAAAGAGGACTATGGTATGATTTGATAGGGTGATTGAATATTTGTAAAGTGCTTGTTACTTGTTGGTTAAGTAGAGATGCTCAGGCATGCCACAAAACAAGAACTTTTGCCACTTCAAAATTGGAAAGTGGTTGTTAGTTAAGCAGAGCTTCTTAGGCATGCTGCAAGACCGGTTCAAGTCACACCAAAAACTTTTGCTGCTTAGAACTTGGAAGATGGTTGTTGATTAAGCAAAGCTTCTTAGGCACGCTGCAAAATCGGTTCAAATCACAAGAACTTTGACCACTTTAAAATTGCAAAGTGGTTGTTGGTTGTTGGTTAAGCAGAGGTTAAGCAGAGCTGGCCAGGCATGCCGCAAATGTGACTAAAAAAGCATGGTTTACCTTTTACTTTTCTATATCATTAAAACCCTATTTAGTATAAAGAACTTGCACACCCACATTGTAAAAGACAAGCAGAATACATTGTAATGCTTCGCAAACAACAGGCATATAAAACTGCATTCAGCCTTAACCAAGACCTTGAAAAGGAATTACCTGTAGGCTGTTGGAAAGAAGGCACATTTCCCTGAGAAAATCCTTTAGTAGGAGCCATTTGAGATGAGGCCATGGATTACTGGGCTATTTGAGCGCCCATCATTTGTGCTGTTAGAGCAGTTTGATCTATCTACTTCTGGGCAGCAGCTTTCTGCTCTTCCACGATTGCTGCAGTTGCCTCCCGAGCAGCAACAGTTGCAGCTTGCTTTCCACTTTCCTGCTGTACAATAACTTGCTGGGCCGCCCCTTGAGCTTTCTCTCGAGCTTCTATTTGCTTAGCATAGGCTTGCTTGATTACCTCTTCTGCTTGCAAGTGCTTCCCTGGCTGCCTCTTTTGCCTACAACACACCAAAGGAGGTTACCCATCAGAAATGTGTGCTAGATCTGAAGGCTTGTCTAGACTATCTGCATGGTGGGAGACTTTTTACATGGCACGAATAGGAAGAGAGAAGATTAATGTGGAACCATCACAGGTATATACCACTGTAGAAACTAGCTTGTAATTTACAGACATCACATATAACAAAATCACAAGGAAGAGAAAATCCACAAGGCATGGGGCCAAAACTCCTGTGAAGAGACAAAAGAAATGGTAAGGTATGAAAGCTGAAGACGAAATTGGCAAGCCAATCAAAAGTTTAATTTCTTAATTTTAATAAAATTAAAAATGGTAAGAAAATAATTGAGAACACGGGTGGCATTTTCCTCAACTCAAAACTAATACAACCTACTTTGACGCCTCTACTTCTTTGGTGGTATTTTAAAAGAACCATTGCCATAGATAAGCCAGAAATGGAATATATAATATACCTACTAAAGCCCATAGTAAAAGATATGTGGTATTTCAGGGGCCAAAAGAGCCAAACCCCTGCCACACATACATGGTTTCTTAAAGGCAAATTGTTGCAATCTCATTTTTCCATTTGTGAACTATAAGAAAAATGCTTAGTTAATACATAGGTTGTACACTCAGTTTTATGCCATCCATAAGTTCAAACTCCAGAGTTGTATGATGTAAGGGATTTAAGTCTTGGCTGAAGATGTATCAACATAGACTTGTGTTCGTATATTAATTCAAACCAGGGAGTTGGGTGATATAAAAGATTTCTCAATCAAGATGTATCAACATAGATTTGTGCTCCTATATTAATTCAAATTTGGGAGTTGTGATATAAAAGATTTAAATCTTAAGCTTTGACTCTCAGTCAAAATCTATCAACATAGACTTGTGCTCTTACATTAATTCAAATCTGGAAGTTGTGATATAAAAAATTTAAATCTTAAACTTTGGCTCAATCAAGATGTATCAACATAGACTTGTGCTTCTATATTAATTCAAAGCCCAGAGTTGTGATATAAAAGATTTAAGTCTTACACAGTAGACTTGTGGCGCTCCTATATGAAATATAGCTCTTATATTAGTTCAAACTTGGGTGTTGTGATATAAGAGATTTAAGTCTTAAAGATGTTGATTGTATACTTGATAAGAGAAAAATGTCGTGGCCTCCATTTGAACAAAAATAAACTCAAATTTTCAAGAAGCAATATATTTCAAATGCTTAGCTCTCTAATTGCAAAGAGTGAACCCAAAAAAAGGAATTGAATTCAATTGATGCAAAAAAATGTCCTTCAAGTTAGGAGCAGATACCTCTTCTTGCACTTCGAAAGGATTGTTTTCCTTTGGATCATTTTCTTGACGTTAGGTTGCTCAGATACCATCTCAATTTATGTCAGGTGTGTGGATAAAATGATTATTGAACAATTTCTTTTCCCTTTCACTGGCGTCAAAGGGATATCTGGGACATAGTTTCAACAAACTGTGGTTCAATTATGAAACATACTTTAAGATTACAATAGAAATAGATACGAAACCAATTGAAAAATATCCAACAACACAATTTACAATATCTAAGACAAACATATTTGTCTTACAGGGTCTTTTGTAGATTACATTACAATACTGTTTCTTATGTTTCTAAATAAGGGTTAAAACTGAAATAGTTGATTCAGAATATCAAAAGGACTTGTTTGAAAAAAAATATTCCAAAAATTGTTTAAAAAAGTAGGTCCATCGTTAACAATTACAAACATTTAAAATGTTGAAGAATGTGTTACGGTCAAATAGAAGGGACTCCTGTGTATAATTTTCACAAAAAGCAAATGAACTAAAAATATATAAATAAATTTAGATGATGTGAATCAAATTCCCAGGTTGTGGTGAACTTGTTGAATAGGCGGCATTTAGATAATGTTAGTTGACATTTGGCTTTGGTTGTTGAACATATTCTCAACCTTTGTGCTTCTCTGGAGTTTGTTACTTTTACTCATATTCCTAGAGATTGGAATGGTGTTGCTGATTGTTTGGCTAAATGGGCTTCTAATCATATTCATGATTGAAACTTGGTGGATCGGGGTCAATTACCCTCAGATTTGTCTCAACAGTTGAACCATTTGGTGGAGCTTGATAGGGCTATGTAAAGGCCTTGCTTTGTAAGCTTTTCTTGTTTTAATAAATTTTTACCCCTTTTTTATGTTAAAAATATATAAATAAAGAAAATAAATCAAACACAAATACACTTTTTCACCAAACAAAGACCCTAAGAAGCCATTATTTCTCTATAAAACCTACTAAAATTCACAAATTTGGTTGTTTGATATGAACATTTTTCCTCTACGCGAAACACTAATTTCATTGCACAAATAAATGCTCTTCCAAAAGAAATTGTGATGAAATTTCTATCAACATAACAAATTTGAGACAATTGCTTCTTATAAATATAAATTCGTAAAATGTGGATAGACATAAAAATTTTCACATCGTACCTTTGTCACGATTGTTTCCTGAATACCTTCAATAATCCACGCATTTTAATGTTTCATTTTTTCCATTTACATGCCATTTTAAGTGAATGGAAGCTTTTGAATACCTCCACAAAGAAGCCTGGTCAAGTACATTCTGTGCCATGGGAAGTTTGTGCCACATTGCAGCTACGTGGTAAGCACATGCAACATTCTTCATGGTTTTGGAATACACTTTCTTGTACTCAACAGGTGGGCAAACACAAATAAAAGGGAGTGAACCAATGTGACGAACTTCAAAATGCAATTTAATTTAGCTATAGCTTAAAAGAAATCTTAGAAGGTATGTTAGGACCCTAATTCCTAGCCTTGTATTAGTATTATGTATTGTAGTAATTGTAGTTAATAATATATTGTTTGCATTTAATAATATTTATAAGATGTTAACAAGTGGTATCAAAGTGTTTTTCAAGGTCATTTTTGCAACAACAACAATTTAGTGGTTTACTATAATTATTTAAAATATACTTTCACATTTTTTTAGGGATCTTATTGATCAAAATATGGTAAAAATAATGGAGTACTAATCATTTTTTGTCAAATTTCTCTTACTCTTAGAAATCCTATGTCATGGGTTCTAAAGTATATTTAGTTAACTATTATTTCTGGTTAAGCATATTGAATTAATTTTTAATATGAGGTGAGATTCAACTTGTGAATACATAGGTCTAAGGTAATGTATTTGAATACAATTGGGAGATTCCATGTACCTTTGCATATATTGGAAAACCTTTTAGGGTTAAGAAAAACATTACCATAGGAAACCATCAATTGTTTGAAATTTGTAATGCATTGGTTAGCAATTAGTGATCATAAGAAGTTACTTTCTTTATATCCCAAAGATAGGATAGTGCAACTACGAGACAGTGGAATCTTCTATAGTTAGGACTCTAATATGTGGGTTATTTTATTATTTATAAATGAAAAAAAAATATATTAGAGAGCCTACAACCTAGACAAACCCTATGCATTAAAATTCCCCACTTAAACCTTATCTAGGAATAGATGTGTGCATGAATTTTGTGTCAATGTGAACTGTTTAAACAAGTAAATCGAACAACAAAAAGAAACAAAAAAACACTCAATTGGAGCATTAGAAAGTCCAATTAAAACAAAAAATCAAACATAAATTCTATGCTTAAGCCTCTTAGTTGTATGCAATGGTTTTTCCCTTTGATAAATTTGACGTTTGCTCACTGAATTTAGCATAAATTTGCATTCCAAGATGTGTTAAAATGGCTTGGGTTATGGATAGATTTATAGATTTTTGAGAGAGTGAATAGAGGGCTAGAATGGGATATGAATATCAAGGGTGGAGATGGCTTGAGATGTCTCAAGCATGGAAATGGTGCCAAGTGACATAGGGAGGTGAGATGAGAAGATAGGGGGTACTATGAGGTACCTTTAGAAGGTGTCTCATAAAGGTGAATTTTGTCAACACCTTACCCATGAGGTACTTGAGAGGACATACAAGAATTTAAAACTCTTTTTTATGAATTTGAGGAAAGAAAACTGTAATGTTCCCTTTTGTACGTAGTTCTAGAATTGCCCTAAAATACCAAAGGTTTGATGAAATAAGGAATTGAATCAGATTAATTATTTAATAATACAATGAAGCAATACTAAATACATTTACTTTAATCGAAATTCATTAGAGAGTATATGCAATCTAACACTAATTCCATAGTTTGCTTGATTAAAAATACAAAGTATCTCAAACTATCCTCTATTCTCATTTAATCCACAAAGGGATAGGAGTGGACCACGCACAAGGATGCCCTTAGCGCCTCTCTTCTCAGCCCAAAGGTAGTCAACAAACACCTGTTGTACTAACCCCCTTGGCTCTCCTTGGCAGACCCACAGTCATCCAGGAGAGTGGTTTACTTTGAAGAGATCCTAGTATCTTCTCTCCTTCATGGGCATCCAAACCTCCCCTCCTATGAATTATAGGGAAAGAGCATAGTTTTTATGATTTATTTCTCTTAAAAGAAGTATCACTAAATTATGTTTTATTACTAATGCCATTTCCACTTAAGAAATCGGTATTTAATACTATCTATGCTGGAATATTACTTCTTAGATATTATTTTAACAGTGAACAAGTAATTAGACTAGGTATGGCTTCAACATACCAGGTTTTTGTCCAACTATTTCAGCCTTCGCCGTATTTGGACAAGTTTCTTTGTTTCAGAAGTTCCCTTCTAATTCGCGTCTCTATATTTCTCTATCTCCAGACGTGATTTCTCCTATAATCGTTATGTCCCCCCCCATTCTCAACACCACGATGCTTTATAGAAGGATGGAGAAAGCATTAAGCGAAGTGTTCACTCACCTGTAGAGTCATGTTGCTTCAGAGAGGCCCGTCCATGACTTGTCGAAGCTTAACATGGCGTTTAGAAACTATTTTATTTATCGAGTTCTCTTGTAAGAATACAACCATTATAATTTAAATGAAATCTTTATGCGTCATTCACCAAATCAAAACTTTCGGGGTTAACAACAAATAATAAAATATTAGTTCGGTTTAGAGAAGGTTTGTAAAATAATTTATAACTATTAATGAATATTAAACTTATGTGACTTTATCATTTATTTTTATTTGTTTATTTGTAACTTAATAATATCATAACATATTTTCCTTATAAATACCTTGGTAAGAATGACTATTATATTATATTTGTACAAAGATAAAATAAAGGTTATGACAATCCACCCTCCCTAAGTTTGCTTGTCCCCAAGCAATTTTAGGTTTGGATGATCCAAGATTCTTGCTTCTTCCCAAGTTGCGTCTTCAGTGGGTAAGCCCTTTCATTTGACTAAATACTCCTGAAAAGACCTACTTCTTAATCTTTTTTCACGCATATCCAAAATGAGCTTTGGTTCAAGAATTAACTTCCCTTCATTATCTAGCGGGGGTAGTTCTATATTGGGAACCACATGTTTCCCCAAAACTTTCTTGAGACGAGACACATGAAACACGTTATGAATCTTGCTTTGTGTGGGAAACTCCAATTCATATGCCACTTCTCCTATTCTTCTTAGGATCTTGTAGGGCCCAAAGAAATGGGGCTTAAGCTTTTCTTTCCCACTGACTTTAATGGAAGACTGTTTGTAAGGTTGTAGTCTCAAAAATACCAAGTCCCCCACTTCAAATGTACGTTCCTGCCTTTTCTTATCAGCATACATTTTTTGTTGATTTTGGGCTCGATGGAGGTTGTCCCTAAGTGAGTTCATAATGTCCACATTCTGTTGTACAAAATCTTTGGCCCCTGGAACTCGGCTCTGCGCTTTGATTAAATCCCAAAAGGAAGTAGCCTCATACCCGTACAATGCTTGGAAAGGACTCATACCAATAGACATATGATGAGTAGTGTTGTAACAATATTCTCCTAAGTGCAACCACTTGATCCATCCATTTTGTTGCCCTGTGACGTACTTCCTTAAATAACCCTCCAACCATTTATTGACGATTTCTATTTGCCCATCTGTTTGTGGGTGATAACTAGTGCTTGGAGTTAGTGTTGTTCCAGCTAATCTGAATAATTCTTGCCAAAACAAACTGAGGAAATGACTGTCTCTATCACTTACAATATTTCTTGGTAGGCCATGCAATCTAAAGACTTCTTTGAAAAACATATCAGCCACCTGAGGAGCCTTAAAATATGATGATATAGCCAGAAAATGAGCATACTTGGTTAGATTATCCACCAAAACATAGATGCAATCTTTTCTTTGGACCCTTGGTAGGCCAGTGATAAAGTCCATGGAAATACTTTCCCATTTTTGATCTAGTATAGGCAAGGGTTGAAGTAGTCTTGCCGGAAATAAATGTTCGTCTTTATTCCTTTGACATACCATGCATTCTCTAGTATGCCTTAGTACATCCCTTTTTAATCCTTTCCATGAAAACCTCTCTCTAATCTTTTTGTAAGTTTTGTAGAATCCTTGATGCCCTGCCAAGGGGTTATTATGGTAATCTTTTAGAATTGTTGTCCTTACCTTTGATCCTGGTGTAAGATATATCCTATTTTTGTAAAGGATAAGTTCATCTATTACTTTGAAGTTTTCATCTTGTATCTTCCCTTCCAAAATGCTACTGGAGAAGGCATCTTTGGTGTATTCAGCTCTTATGTTTGCTTTCCATTCAGAGGACACAACTGTTATCGAACCCAAGTGGGGTCTTTGTGAGAGGGCGTTTGCAATGAAATTATTCTCTCCTTTCATAAACTCAATATCAAAGTTATATGCTTGAATCTTACTTACCCATTTCTGTTGTCTATCATTTAAACATTTTTGGTTAAGGAAGAATCTTAGACTGTTGTGATTAGTCTTCACGGTAAATTTCCCACAAATAAGGTACTGCCAAATTTTTTCCAAAGCATGCATTATTGCCAACATTTCTTTATCATATACATAATAGGTTCTTTCTAATTCTTTAAGTTTCCTACTTTCAAAGGCTACGGGGTGCCTCTTTTGCATTAACACTGCACCAATGCCTTCTCCCGAGGCATCACACCATAATTCAAAAGGTGACAAGAAATCTGGTATTGCCAATACTGGACATGAAATCATGACCTCTTTCAGTTTCTCAAAGGCTGATTGGGCTTCTTCTATCCAAGTAAAAGCTCCTTTCTTGGTTAAGTCTGTCAAAGGTGTAGTGAGTTTTGAAAAACCCTTCACAAATCTTCGATAATAGCTACACAATCCTAGGAATCCCCTAAGGTGTGTAAGGGTTCTAGGCTTGGGCCAACTTTTAATGGCCTCTATTTTTTCTTCATCAACCTTTACTGCCTCCGCACTAATCTTGTGACCAAGATACAAAATTTCTTCCATCCCAAATTCACATTTGGACATTTTTGCAAATAGAGAGTGTTGTTCAAGTATCCCCAATACTTCATCTATGTGTCTTAAATGTTCTTCCCATGTTTTGCTGTAGATCAAGATGTCACCAAAAAATACTAGTAGGAATTTCCTCAACTGTCCCCTAAAGACATGATTCATACAAGACTGAAAGGTGGCTGGGGCATTTGTGAGGCCAAAGGGTAAGACTAGAAACTCAAAATGTCCAAAATGACACCTAAAAGCTATCTTGTGAACATCTTCCGCTCTTACCCTTATTTGATGATATCCCGAGCAAAGATCTATTTTTGAAAAGTATACTGCACCATGAAGTTCATCTATCAATTCATCAATCCTTGGGATAGGATACCGATTCTTGATTGTTTTCTTGTTAAGTGCTCGATAATCTATGCACATTCTCATTGTGCCATCCTTTTTCTTTACAAGCACTACTGATGAGGAAAAAGGGCTAGAGCTAGGCTGGGTGTGTCCCATTCCCAATAATTCTTTAATGGTCTTCTTAATTTCCTCTTTATAAGCCCTTGGATGATGGTAGGGTGTGGTAATAACAGGCTTTGCCCCCTCTTCCAATTCTATAGTGTGTTCAAATCCTCTTTTCGGAGGTAATCTAGGAGGTATATCTTCAAATACTCTTTTGTGTCTTCTAAGGATAGGTTTAATATCAACATGAATGGCTTTCCTTTGTGAAACAGACTTATCAAGTATCATGCGTTGTGCCATCCATTCACCTTGCCCCTTCCTAGACATCATGCCAACTAAAATTTTAGAAATATGGTAAAGTTGTTGCTAATGAATATATACATATATGGCTTATCAAAGTTGATATTATTCTCACCTTACAATTTTTTCCATTTTCTTGGATGAAACCATCCTTGGTGATCCATCGACTAAACCTTGGAGGAGGACCTGTTCTCCTTTATGTGAAAAACATAGTTCCATCTTTGGAAGATCCAAGGAAAACTGCCCTAATGAATGTATCCATGGGGTACCCAAGATTATGTATGTATCTCCCAAATTAACCACGTAGAAATCTTCTGTAGTGGCGTGCTTCCCCAAGGTTATGTCTAGTTGCAGAATCTTCCGGTTGCAAGAGGTAGTGGAACCATCAGCTAAGGCTACTTGAAAACCCTTAAATTCCTGAGCTCCAAGTTTCAGCCTTGATGCTTGGTTTGTGTCAATGAAATTGTGGGTTGCCCCACTATCCATAAGAGCAATTACCCTTTTCCCTTTGATTGTACTTTTAATTCAGAAAGGGTGATGTTTTGAGGCCCTTGAAATGGCTGCCAAGGTTCCTTTTTCTTCTTCACTATACCTTATCATCTTGTTAGGTCTTTCAAGTTCTTCTAGTTGTTCAGGGTTCCCACTATCTTCTTCGTCGGAAAGGGCTCCCATGTTGTGAGCTTGACTACCACACCTACGACCCTTGAACCATTTTTCTTTACATCTAAAGCACAAATCTTCTTTCTTAAGTCTCTCCCTTTCTTTCTCATGGTTCTCTTTTTTACATTTATGCCCCTTATACCATTTTTTATTACAAGTGTAGCATAAGTATTTCCTACGTAATTCTGCCCTTTTGCCATTAGGGAGGTCCCTCTTATGTTTATCTTTTTTGTAAGGGAAAGGATTAGATGACTTGATATGTGTAGATGTATCTTCTAATGTGAGTGCTTTATCAATTCCATCATCTAAAGAGTTAGGTTTAAGGGCACTCACCAATCTTTTGATGAAATCCCTTAATCCCTCAACAAAAAGGTAGGTGAGGCAGTCTTCATCAATCCCTTTTACCCTGACGAAAATTTGTTGGAATTCGGAAACATAATCCTCAACGGATCCTTGCTGCTTTAGGAGGGTTAATTCCTTGAAGTCCTTTTGAGGATGTTTCCTATCAAACCTTTTAATAAGTTTTTGAGTGAATTCTTCATAAGATATTTTATTGTTATGTCCTTGTGTGAGGGTCCCATGGAGCCACCATTCATGAGCCAACCCCTCAAGATGTAATATAGCAAATTGTACCACATCCTCCTCGGTCATGGGACTTAGATTTAGATAGGTATTCAACTTTTGTATCCACGAGTAGGCTGTGATTTTATTTGATCCATCAAAGCTTGGTAAAGTTAATTTGTTATCCTTTTGTTTAAGATCTTTACTTGATTGTCTATCTTCTTTATGGGGAATTTCTAGCTTCTTGGCTTCTAAGAAATTTCTAAAAGATATGATCTCTCTTACATTGGAATCTAATCTTGCATAGGCTGCAACTGTATCCTCCGCATTTTGCAAAGGGGGATTGTTCTCACCTTCCATCATGGTTTCTTTTCTAGGTAGGAAGTTTGGTCTTTGAATCCTTGGGTTCGAGGAAGCATTGTTATCATTATTGTTTTTAAAATGGTTTGAATTTGTATCCCTCCCATTTGAACTGTTATTCCTGAGGTTATTCATAGTGGCATTCATATCTTGCAAGGCTTGAAGTAAGGCTTGGCTTGTTTTTTCGTTTTGCTCTATTAGTGCTTGTGTTTTTCGTTCATTGCTTTCCATGAATGTTCTAAGCTCATTCCCTAATTGTTCACCCATGGTGTCAATAGGCTTAGGGTTCCTTCTGTGGTAGACTTTCATGTACTAATTTCCCCCACAAGGTGGCAAGAAAGAGGCTCTGATACCAATTGTAATGTTCCCTTTTGTACGAAGTTCTAGAATTGCCCTAAAATACCAAAGGTTTGATGAAATAAGGAATTCAATCAGATTAATTATTTAATAATACAATGAAGCAATACTAAAGACATTTACTTTAATCATAATTCATTAGAGAGTATATGCAATCTAACACTAATTCCATATGCTTGATTAAAAATACAAAGTATCTCAAACTATCCTCTATTCTCATTTAATCCACAAAGGGATAGGAGTGGACCATCCACAAGGATGCCCTTAGCGCCTCTCTTCTCAGCCCAAAGGTAGTCAACAAACACCCATTGTACTGACCCCCTTGGCTCTCCTCGGCAGACCTGCAGTCATCAAGGAGAGTTGTTTACTTCGAAGAGATCCTAGTATCTGCTCTCCTTCATGGGCGTCCAAACCTCCCCTCCTATGAATTATAGGGAAAGAGCATAATTTGATGATTTATTTCTCTTAAAAGAAGTATCACTGAATTACGTTTTATTACTAATGCCATTTCCACTTAAGAAATCAGTATTTAATACTATTTATGTTGGAATATTACTTCTTGGAAATTATTTTAACAGTGAACAAGTAATCAGACTAGGTATGGCTTCAACATACCAGATTTCTGTCCAACTATTTTGGCCTTCGCTGTATTTGGACGAGTTTCTTTGTTTCAGAAGTTCCCTTCTAATTCGTGTCTCTGTATTTCTCTATCTCTAGACGTGATTTCTCCTATAATCGTTATGTCCCCCCCCATTCTCAACACCACGCGGCTTTATAGAAGGATGGAGAAAGCATTAAGCGAAGTGTTCACTCACCTGTAGAGTCGTGTTGCTTCAGAGAGGCCCGTCCATGAGTTGTCGAAGCTTAACATGGCATTTAGAAACTATTTTATTTATCGAGTTCTCTTGTAAGAATACAACCATTATACTTCAAATGAAATATTTATGCGTCATTCACCAAATTAAAACTTTCGGGGTTAATAACAAATAATAAAATATTAGTTCGGTTTAGAGAAGGTTTGTAAAATAATTTATAACTATTAATGAATATTAAACTTATGTAACTTTATCATTTATTTTTATTTGTTTATTTGTAACTTAATAATATCATAACATATTTTCCTTATAAATACCTTGGTAAGAATGACTATTATATTATATTTGTACAAAGATAAAATAAGGGTTATGACAAAAACCCATGTGCCTTCCAAGTAACAGTGGATTTTCCAAAAGGAGGGCATTTAAAGTTAGGGATACGAAGTGGCTTATGTGAGAATTTAGAGTAGTAAAATCCCCACTTAATCATTTCTTAGGTGTGTGCACATGATTAGGGGTAGAGTAAGGACAATTAGAAGATTAATGATAGGTTAGGAAAAATTGATGGAAGACGTGAAAAGGGGGGAATTAAATAAAAAAATGTTTATCTAATTTTTAGAAAGGGATAAAAGATAAGTAAATCATTAAAAATAATTATTTACCTTAAATCAGACATAAGGGGATATAGAAGATTTTTTTCAAAATTGCACCCTAGTGCAATTTCACATTACATAGCCCTCCCTTTAACCTAATAAAGATGATAATGCAAATCCCCCTTTTTATCGCCCTCAGTTTTGTCCTTGATCCCAATAATTTTTGATGGTGACACATTCTTTCATATTCACCAATGCACAAACATATTGCTATATAAGGCGACATGATTCAACAACTAATACCAAAAACTAACCAATGTATTTCCTATAGATTAATGGTTTGATCAGTTTTGCCGATCCACAATCATGAGTGATAAAAACGTCCACAAACTCATGCCACATTAAAGAACATGGATCAAAGCTATAATAGAATGACTATGATAGAAAAAAAAGTCTTATCATTTACTTAATTCAAAATCGATCCACAAAACATGAAAGCAGTGTTACATATTGTAATGCATTCAACACTAATGACAGTGATTACTAACAAAATATGCCTCTACCAAGTTTAACTCCACTCTCCCATCGATCATATGTTGCTGTCTCATAGAACCAGCCTCCTTATTCCATTCATCATTGACTAGTCTATTTGCAAGTGTCCTAATTCATTTACTGGCTTCATTTGACCTTCCTATATGCTCTTTCATTTGTTTTCCAATCTACACCTATAGCTACACAACCTCTCTCCTTCAATGGATAGCATTATTTTATGTTTTCTGCACCTCTCTCCATTCGTCCCACCCTTTGCACTTCCATTTGCAACTTTAATCGATGCTTTTCCTTGCTCTAAAAGGCATCACTTTCTCTCATTTCTCTTGTGCAATTCTTATTAAAACTTCTTCTAATGTTGCCCCCCCTTTCACTTCATACGCTATCACTATTCTTTGCAGTTTTAAAATGCATCTCAACTAGGCACAACTACTCCATCACCCTCTCCCTTAGACAAAACTGATTAGTTCTTTCTGCATACCATTTTTCCTCACAATTGATTCTTGGATGAATCTTTTCTAATCACACCAAACTCGATTAGGCTTCTCTAGCAAAACACTTAGCTTAGCTTTTTCCCAATAACTGTCCCTTTTCCACTTATTATGCAATGAGAGGAAAGAAAACCAAAAGGCTTGCAACAAATGTACTGAGAGGATCCACACAAAATCTTCCACCCATCACATCAAAATAACAAAACCAACAAAAGAACCAAACATAAAAGAAAACCAAAATTGCAAAAAAAAAGCTACACAATGCCCCTGCATTTCTTCCATCCTTTGTTTTTATTTACTTTCAAAAAATCTATCATAAGCCACCTCTTGTTTGCATTTTATCTGATGTCCTTCTTTAACAGGTTTCTTCTACCAACTCGGCACCCTATATCCATGGTCTTCCGATTGTCTTTTCTCTTTCTTAACTTGCATGTTTACATTCCTCTTTTCACATATATGATCAAAATCAACATTCATGCTCACATTTACCTTTGTATTGGCCTGTTGTTTCCATTTGCTTCCATCCAAGTGGCATAATTGCTTGCCATCTCTTCCTTTTTGCAGGTTTCCTTCCTTTCTTCAATAAACCTCTTCATCTTTAAGTACCTTACAATGTACTTCTGTTGAAAACTATTTTATTTGGTCTACTTGGCATATCATTGCAACTTGTTTCCTTTCTTTCTCATATTTATCTTTGTCTACGGGTACTCTTCTTGCCCCTACACTTATCATCGTCAAGGTCTTGTTCTCAACCTTCCTCTTAAGTACCTATATTCACATTATCGAACATATCATTAGAAAATAAATCAAGAGACGAAGTTGTCTCCTTAAGTGCCTCCTTTATGGACACTTTCCTCTCCTCTTTACTACTTCCTTCTTCAAGTGCTTCTTTATGCACTTCTCTTCTCCATTCTTTTCCATCTTTCTTCAAGTCCTCTACAATGAAACCTTCCTTGATCACTTCTCATAGATGTTTCTCATTTGGAAACTCCAAATTTCTACAAATTTTCCTTATAGTTTTGTCTTTTCTTCTCAAGGCATCCAACCCTTGCCTTCTTCCTTTCTCTATAATCAACTTTATCGGCCACTTCAAAGTCTTTGTCATGGGCCAATACCAATCACATTTGTGGCTTCTTTCCTCAAGCCATTGCTTCACCACGAGCTTGTTACCTCTCTAAATCCCTTCTCAGCTCTTCTATTTCTTGATCAAACTTTGCATCATGTCTTATCTTAGGCTAAAAGAAAGAAGTTGGGTCCACGAAGAGGGGAAGTTTCAGCCTAAGAAAAATCTCACAAGAAATGTGTATGCATTATTAAAAAAATGTGTACACACTTTTCTATGGGTACCCGAGCCTAAATATGAACACATATGCGTTTAGATTTGGACACACACTAAAAAACATGTACACATTATAAAATGCATACGTGTTATAACACATGCATTTAATAATGTGTACACATTACTTAAAGCTATTTAATTTTTAAAACAAACCATTGCCATTTTTATTTTTACCTCCGAGCTTGGAGGAGCAACAATGACAAACATTTTCACATCCTCTTTTCGACACAAGTGACCTCAGTGACCTCTAGATTGGTTAAATTCTACACTTTTTTGGCTTTATATCTTTCATTTTTTGTTTGTAATTGTTGTTTAGTTTTTGTTTATTTTTTTGTAATTAGCTTGATTATTTTATAGATTTTAAATTGTATTTGCAAACAAAATCATCAACACAAAGCAAAAGCATTAAATTCTAAATTGAAAACCTTAAAATCTATACCTAATTTAACTAGTTTAACCTAAAACTGGACACAAAACTTAAACTTAAAAATCAAAACCTTGAACCCTAGGTTCCAAAAATCATGGACCTAAAATCTAAAACCCTTAACCCTAGGACCTAAAACCTAAAACCTAAACCTAAAACCATAAACCCTAAAACCTAAACCTTAAACCACAAAACCTAAACCCTAAACCCTAAACCCTAAACCCTAAAACCTAAACCTTAAACCACAAAACCTAGGAATTAACCTCATATTTCTAGGAATTAACCTTAAATAGTCACAAGCTCTCTAGATCTTATTATAAATTGAACTTAATTTGCATATCTTCAATTTGCATCTAATTCTCATCAATATAAATCTTTTTAAATATCCATTTTCTTCTTGTAATCTTGCTAGAATATTTCACAAACTTTACATAAATACATATAGGGATTTTTAAAAACTTGCTAAATGATCCTAATGAAGTGGGTCAATCTTCCATGTATCCAACACTATACACTAGCTAGTATCCTTAATCCCAAGGCCAATTAGGCCTTTGTGTTGGTTAGTATGATATTAGTTCTTCGAATAGATTTATGTTGGTCCCAATGTACTAACACATATTCTAGCTCTAATGATTACATGCTCCAATTAGCCCCATTCTAAATGAACATTAGGGAAAATAGAGGAAACTTTAGAACAAAAATTTAAACAGGCCAAGGTCTCACGACACTCGACAAAGTTATAAGGCATTTATGAAAGGACTTAACGTGATGTCATAAAACCTCCTAATGAAGAACTTAGTCATAAATGACACCAAAAAGGTTCAAACTACTCTTAACTAATTGTGTTTCATGTGACAACAAAGGGAATCCTTTAAGCTTACAAACATTAACACTTAGAATTGTTAACTATACCTCTAACTATAACTTAAAAAATATACAAAACATAGACAAGAAAGAAAACAAAAAATGTCTTTTTGGGTGATGCAAAAATGCCCAATCCTCTAGATGTTCCTACATCACATCCATAACCATAAAGAAAATCCTCACATTTCATAAATCAAGGACCTCTCTAACAAGCCCTATAGATCTAACCTCTAAACTCTAAAAGTTGGTGAAAGAACCTTTTCTTTGAGGTAATTAATTCCTCATTCATAACTCTTCCATAGAATGACAACAAAATTAAAATATATAACATAGATAAAATTACATTTAATTTCTCAATATAACAATGTAAAACTATTTCATATGCTTCATCTTTGTTTTTTAACAATTATAAATTACCTTACTTCAAAATCATAGTGACAAGCTTTCTTTGTATTCTTACTTTTTTATATTATTATAAAACTCTACAACACATTGACAAACACATTCATGTAAGTGGTTGATTACATTCCTTTGGTTCCATACATTAAACCCCTCTTAGGACCTATAATTAAGTAGGAATATAATTAATAATTATCACAATTCTTTTAAATACATGTCACATAAAATTATTGAACTTGAGTTATTGAACTACATATATATAGTATTTGTTAAAATTGAACTATTAATGTTCAAATTTTTATTTCATGAGAAATAAAAGAATATATATTTGTTGATATTAGAATACAAGATTCCTCAACCACAAGATGACAACTTAGAGATTTAAAGAAGAAGATGAATCCTTTGAATCTAGATATAATAAGTGTTATAGAAGTTGAAGAGTCAACAAGATTTGTTATAGATGGAGAAGAAACATTAGGAGAAGTATCCATATTATCATATAATTCAACGTCTTCCATATTATTATCCTATCCTATGTACATGTCCTTATTTTAAAAATAACTTGATTCGGTCATAAGTCCATAAAGATGGGGAAAGAGCCACTCAAAATACTTCAAGATTCTATCTCATCAAGACTTATAAATATGTTTTTCCAATATAATAACAAAAGGAGAAACTTTTGAAATAACCATGATTATCTTCTCAAACTAGTCATGAAATAGGCTAGTTAAGAAAAACAACTAGAAAAAGTTAGAAACTAAACCAAAATATCACCTTTTGAAAATCACACAATCATGAAATGCCAACAATTAATTATGATCAAGTAGCTCATTTTATACTTAATGCATTTATAATTTTTCCACTTGTCAAATCAATGAAGTAGGACCTTGATATTATTATTTAAAGATTTTAAATTAGGCCATTGTGTTGAAATCAAAATTTAAGATAGAGTGAAAATAATCAAGGGTACATGAGTTTAATTGTATAATTTAATGTAAATGTTGTAGGGGAGGCTCAAATTGTTTGTATTTTCTACAACATAAATTAGTCTAAATTTTCATGCTGTGGATTTTTTAATGTTTTAAAAATTGAATGTGTCTTCAAATGACATGTATTATGAATTTGTGCATGTTCAATGTGATTTTTAGTTCAAATTGTGTACATTATTTAATTAGTTTGTTGATATATATTTTTAAATTGTTTAACATGCAGTTGCCTTTTCATCACATGGACCTTGAATTTAATATAGAGGATTTCATACTTGTTGACCATCCTAAAAATCCCATACATCCAAAATCTCCCATCATATCCTGCCACAACAAAACCCCATGCCTCCATCCTCTCCACCTCCTAACCCCCCACTTGTTGCAATAGATCAAAATCAATTACGAGAGAGCATAAGAGCAAACCTAAACATGTGATTCAAGAAAATATAGATTTGATAAAAAATGAGCCTAAGCTTCCCCCCCATCTAGCATGATTTCCATCTTCGATGTAAATTATTGTTGACTCTGTTCAATCCATTGATGTGGACCTAGATAGTTTCCATTGATGGCTCGAGAAGAGAGAAGATAATTCTATCCAGATGGTTTGTCTTATAAAGAAATCCATGACCTTCATATTACCAAACAAGCCATTTTCCAACATTTCATTAGCCCCCAAACAAACAAACCAATTCCACCCACTAAAAAATGAATTTCAATTAAATGGTGTAGGCATCCATAGATAGTTGCATATTTTTGGGACAAATGGTGGATGGTCTTTGATACTCCACCACATGGCAATTGTGAGGTGCCCCTTTACTTTTTGAGAAAGTTATGGGTTGAGTTTGAGTTGGGTTTAAAACCCAACTATTTTGATATGAGGTCATTTCGTGGAGCTGGGCATGGCATGCTCCAAAATAGATTAGGAGCACATGTTGATCCTTAGTGACGTGCTCTGATTCCACCGATTGTTGCTCCTCTATCTCCTAGTATTCCCACCGTATTTCAACAACATGCGATGTTGTCGACATTAGGAGCATTGAGTTCTCTCTCAGGAGATCTCACTCATCAGACTACACACATGACAATTAAAGTGGGCGATAGAGAGCATGGAGGCTCGGGTTATGGGCATACTCAGGCATCCACTTCAGGGGGCCCACTTGTATCTACGATAGAGTCATTTATGGATTTATTATATTTTGGTGATCATCTTACATAGGTATGTACATCTTTTGAAAGACACATTTTAATTTGTTTGAAATGTGTAAAATTCATGTAAATAATGACATTTAAAAATTATATATAATAAAATATTAATTAAAGAAGTGTTTGGTGTAGATGCATGATCGAAGGAGGTCAAATTCTTGATATGATTGTGTCTATTTTTTGAGTGTTGTAGAAATGGGCACACCTTTTTGTCAAGTAAACCAATATACATTTTAATTTATGTGGACATATATAATTTAATTTGAATTTGTACACATGTGTGAAATGATATATTGTATCTAGATGTAGGGACTCGGTCATGGTGTGGCGAGCGCTTTTGAGTCATCGTCAACTTTTATGAATGGGCCATCTTAGGTGCGTGCTTTCAAAATTTATTTAATTTTGAAATAAATACACATCATATCTCATTTAGTTTCAATTTGTACACATGTGTGAAATGACCTATATTGTATCTATATATGCAAGGAGGTCATGCGATACAATTGACTAACCAATGACAAGGTGTGGCGAGCGCTCTTGAGTCATTGTTAGCTTTTATGTAACCAATAATCCTTATTCCTTACTGAGAGGTGAAACTATATATAGTCAATATTTTTGCATATAGTATCACATACATGAAAAATTCCATACATCTAATTGGTACAGTACCTCATAAATCAATATCTTTTATATTTCATATCAAACTTGGAAAAGAAAGAGGGGAGAGAGAAAGTCATCATTCAACTAATATATGCTCACTAACCTTATTGTTCACATATTCATTATGGTCTATTCTAAGTCAAATTATTATCTGGAACACAAGCACACTATCCTACTATTTATAAGGGAGGTAAACATACGATTTCCTTGTAATAAAGCTAGAGTCGTATGAGAATTCATGATAACATCATTTAAGGGAATACATACAAAATGATCAATCATACACTCAACACCATCCTTGGCATTCAACAGGTACCCAAAAAAAACTACAAGAGAAGAAAATATCACATAGCATCATATAACAATCACTCACATCAAAAAGGGAAAGCAAAAAATATAAATACACATAATGCACATAGATATAATTCCTAGAGAGAAGAGAGAAAGAGTACAAGCATGAACAAATATACAGTGAGGTATAGGGAATGCACAACCAAGAAGACTTGAAATAAAAGCTTCAAGGTTAACTATTAAAGTTACACTACTATCCTACATAATGGGCTCATATGTATCCAGAGTACTCAGTGCATGAACCTAGGCTCCGATACCAGGTGTAATGCCCCACCAAGGAACCCCAGAGGAAAACACACACTATGTCACAATAATGGAACAATTTTTTTTAAAGGAAATAACAATGGAATGCAAAACATAACATAACATATAATCTAAATCTTGGTCCTCTAAGGTTCCATGACTGTGCAACTCACATAACTATCAACCAAGATAACTAGAATCATTTCATTAACTACCAAGATATCATGATTTATCTTATAAGAAAGGTTCATTTTAAAAGCATCACATTAAATGATTCCACATAACATATCAACTGATAATCAACATTAAGTACATTTCTAGCTAACCACATATACAAGATACATTACATTATAGTATTTATTACAAGAAGAATATATCAATATCAAATACATCATTACAATCTTTACAACACTGCTTCCCTGAGTACATGTGGGAAGAATACGTTTGATTACAACAAGAGATACAACTGCTATACAATCCAATACATATAAATAAAAGTTTGTCTCCTCAATCTGGAATAGGATTTGGAGTCCACAACATAATGAACAATCTCCATGCACACGAGTATGCAAAAGGATACCCAATGGAGGAAAAAGAACCAACCTCCTGACCATGTGGAACCCTAAGGTCCACTCCCCATGGTAGGAGATAACACAAGGTCCCACTACAACAGACAGTCAGGAAAGCAACAAGCTAACACAATCAGGGGTTATACATGGACTCCAACACAACACCACTTGTAACACATCACACACAACACCGACTTCACTTCCAAAGGCACACACACAACAAAAGGAAAAGTACAACTAGGGAATGATATACTACAATAAAGAAGAGTGCCATCACATAACTTGATATGGGTTATCCTGGCTGATCATCTTAGGCCCCAACCGACATTATGAGTTATCCTGGCAGTCTCTACTAATCCCCAACCCCCATACAAACTCATGTAGAATCAACATAGCTTTCATGAGGACAAAGTAGTTGATATTTCCATTCCAGGCTTTCTCATCTCATCTCAAGCATAAATGAGCACTTGATCCATGAGTGAGGCATATCATTATCTTGATTAATGTGAAATCTACCCATCCCCCTAATTCATTATTAATGTTATCACTAGATTAAGAAACCCTCCCATGGGTTATCCTGGGCACCACTTTACGTCCTGGCCCCCGTGGAGAGCCACTCCCCCTACTTGCAACTAGTAAACCCTACACATCAAGCAAGGCATTTACCATCTTGCACACTTAACATAATCACATGAATTCAAACACAATGCAAGGAATTGACCATCTTGCACACTTATCAAAATCACAAGAATCTATACACAATGTAAGGCATTGACCATCTTGCACCCAACACATGACATTGCCAAAACACTTCCAAAGTGAAACCAGCATAAGAACCATACATGCAAAATATTCCCTCCTAAGCCTTTGAAAGCCAACCTTAACAACTTGCACAAATAACTCCCACTTTTAGACAATTACCAAAATCACCCCAATTCCAAAATCACATGCGTAATTTATTACAAGGAATCAATCCAACATATAGACATTATTTCCACATTCCATATTACTCATTAACTTAACCATTTAATTTACTTAATTGGGTCATTTACAGATTAATTCATAAATAACTAATTACATAATGAATTTACCAATCAGCTATTTAATAATCACAAAAGTAAACATCATTCATTGTTCAACAAAAGACAATCTAATTTGCTTATTTAAACTAAAGCTATTCACAATCCTTCAATTTAATTGATTTTAACTAAATCAATTTCCTCTATTTAAATTTCCCAATTTATTTATCTAACATGACCAATTAATTATAAAGGTAGAAATATTCTTTTACTTTATCCATAATATATATATCTGTGTGTGTGTGTGTGTGTATTTATATTTTTATACATCCATATATATATATATTTATGTGTAGATTAGTAACAAAATGGAGTTTACAATACAATATGACAAATTATAAAAGTATAGATATACATACATAAATATGAACATTAACTTGAATTCCAAACATTAAATATATTCCTCAAACATAATCATCGGATTCCAAACACAATGCATGTCCATCGATTACCAAGTATAATGCATAATAATCAAATTCCAAGCAATGATGTACATTCATCGCATACCAAGACAATATCACCGAAATAAAATTGAAGGATTCAATGTCAGAGTATAAAGCAAGAAATGAATTCACATTAACAAATACTAAAAGCCAAGCATAGAATATAGCCATCAAAAGGAATCACAACACAAGCATCAATTATCAAGCATATGGTATGACTATTGATATGAAATCAAAACCTATAGTATCGAATTGCCAAGCATATAGCATATGCAATGCCTAGTGTCAAATGCCAATATAAGACATAACCATCGATATAAACTTGAAAGATTCAATATTGAATATAATATGTAGGGTTGAAGCCACAATGTACAATAACAAATGAAAATGCCAACAAACCCCTAGGGTGCTACAACATCAAGCATGTAGGAGGAAATAGGGCATTCCTAGGTGCAAGTACAAGGCAACGAACTGAGATAGCCCATGTTTCAATCGACCACCCTCTCCCGAATTCTCATTCATTTGTAATCTTGCACAAATTTATCATAGTAGAGGGTGAATATGAAGCCACTGGTCGCTACTCCATGGCGTCAGTCAAGAGAAGCCTGCGACCAAAGGGTTTTGGGTTGCCATACTTTAAGTTGGGACAAGTTCATATTGACACTGGGAGATCTCTTCATGGGGTGAAATCAATATGTATTATAACAAATGAAAACACCGTCCAAACACAAGAGCGCTGCTAAGGTAGCAAATACATAGGCAACAAGTTTCATCTCAAGGAGGACGATAACCAGTGCGCCAAAAAAAAATACTGAAGGGCTTAAGAAACTTACAAAGCAGAGTAATCAGCTGGGAAAAAGCAATTTGACACCATAATGAGAAGTTAGAGTACAAAATATGCACAAATTGGGTTTGAGAACAAAAAAAACTTTAGAAACTTTCAAGCAAATGCATTTAGTAGGTGAAGATAGATTTTATCTCAGCAGATGCAATGGTTGCAAGGTATACACAAATTGGGTTTATTACGACATGTTCAAGAAAGCAATCGACAAATGTAAATAAATGGTTTCTCAGGAATGCAACGATTACATGATATGCATAGAATATAATTCCACTTAAGATTATAAACAAAATGACTAAGCCATTAACAATCAAACAATATCACTATCATAAGAAGAATGAAGACTCATCTATAAAATTCATTTTCCCCAAATTGATTTGATACAATGCCTTCCTTCACCTATCCTTCCACGTTCCCCCCTTTCAAGAATCAACAATAGAATGGAATTATTTTACATAAATTTTCTTCCTAAAGCCCTAAATCAATCTTCTTCAAGAATCCTCATTTCCCATAACAAAACAACAATATATCAAATTTGCAAATAATTTACTTCCTTCCACAAAACCCCCCAATGAAAAATTCTCCCAAAAAGAAAAATATTAATAGGAAGAAGGTTTTTCATTTTCAAAACCAAAAATCGAATAAAATCTCACAAAATCCCTAAAAAAAACATTCAGTTTCTTTTTCGACAATTTGTTCAATGTTGTGCATGCACTGCATGGAAACCTTTCTATCTTTTTATATTTTTTTTACTATTTATTAACTGTAACATTCCATTATAATTTTATTTTATTTTAATATTTCATTACACATTAAATTTATTATAAACTATGATTATTAATAATATATTTATATTCATCTAACAAAGTACCATTTTACGTAATAGCTTATTTTAATGCATCTATTAACCAAAAAACATATTTATCAAACAATTTTAAATTAAACAACCAAATGCCAATTAGTTACCTGAACCCTTACTAGGGTCGAAAAATAAGACCAACAGACCACAGATACACTGACAAGGTATCAGACCAAATACTCATCCTCTTTGAGGATGATGGCTAGGGTAGGGGACCAAGTGCTATCTTCGATCAACAATTCCATTGGGTTTAAGGCACACTCAGACCTGCTAATTCAGGTGGAGTCGATGCCTAGTACTTGTGACCTGCAACACACAACACGACCTTGTGCATATACATATAATCATCACATACCTAGTGAAAGGAAATCAAAACATCATAAGGTTCTCATAGGTGAGAAATATGACATCCTTCCCTCCACACCTAAATAGCATTTAAAAGCATCATATATTACATCAAACAACATCTCGTAACATCAATAATTGTAAACCATTCCAAAATAAGGTAACACATTTTGTTTCTAGCATATTCATAAACATGTCATAATCATCATCAAAATAATCAAAGACTAATCAACATCTAACATAGTAACATACTGTAACGAATGTCATTATAAAATGTTCTAACAACAAGCAAAGAGTACTTGAGACATAAAAATGAATCCACAAGTATCTGACATAAACACCATAAAAAGGTGAATCATGGAGGGCACTACAATATACACTGGTAAAATCTTCAAGGGAAAAAAACTCAGCCTTAAAATTCATCCACACTCAATGTATTATTTATAATTAATAAAAAATTACAATACACTTGTAGAATCTTCATGAATACTTCTTAAACATTATGCTCCTCCAATTCATCCTCTTTGTGTCCAATCATATAACTGCACATCCCATACAATGCTTCCCATATGTACAAAACAAAAGAGCTCAATGCAAATGACAACCAAGACAAATAACTAACTAGCCAACAAACCAACCCTAATCAATAAATATGTGCACAATTTTATAAATATAAGCTCACAAAACACGACCAAGGGGTAAAGGTAAAACCATGTTTCTTAGAACCATGAGTGTACAAAACTATATGCCCCAACATTTAATTTTTGGTACAATTTTTTTTCCAATATTAAATATTTTTCTCATGTTCAACTTACACTTAAATATTTAACCAATATCATATAAAAATTTGTAGGTGGACCCAAATAAATATTTATTGTGACTAAAAAAATCTCCTAAGATGCAACACAAATAAATATTTATTTTACATAATTGAGATAATTATTTTCTCATGTAAAGTGTACAACATGTTATTCCTAAGAATAGTACATATTTAAAATACTCATAGTTTCCCAAACTATCACTTCATCTCATTTAACTAAATATAATATATAATAAAAATAAATTATATCCAAAAAATAATCGTCATTGATAAAAATATGAAGACATCAAGACAATTGGAGATACCATAGTTGTACATGCCATCAAATAAGTCTAACTACATAGGTCCAAATATCTTTTGTTGTTCACAAGTACACAAATCATTTTCCACCATATTTCAAACCATTATACAATAATAATATAATAATTTAATCAAAGAAGTATTCAAAAATAAATTATAATGATGTTAACTCAAGGTGAACCTATTTTATATAATTGTATGGTTATCAATATATTTCAACTATTTTAAATTTGGTAACTAGTCAATAACCACAATACAATAAAGTAGATGGGATGTTCAATCAAAATGGTTTAGCCATTATTCCTCCTTATTAGGATGATGATGAAAGAAATTTTCACCATATTTGATAGAAAATATAACATGGATGTGTAGTAACTTTCTAGCATGGATGACATGACAAGTTTCAACATCACATACAAGTATAGCAATAAAACCAACTACTCTACCCTAGGAGAAGCCATTCCAATGAGTTACAAGTGGAATGACTTCAATGCATTATTGCAACTTCAAACTGGCCCTTCCCTATTTCCTACAGGCAGTTTCAAAATTTCAAAGAGAACTCACTCAAATCTTTGTGTTAGACCCTCCAAATGCATCCAAATAAAAGTTAGAAAATTCCCCAACAATATACCAAGAGATTCAGATAATTTGTAGTATGTACAGGTTAGTACAGATCTAGAAAACTGCAGATTAATAGTAAAATTTGTAGAAAAACGTATTTCTTATTGAGTGATCTCAATACAAATTAACTTTTTCAAACATCCTTGAGCCTTGGAAAGGCTTTAAATACATTTTTAAATCAAAACTACCCACTCAAACGTCCCTAACTATTTTTCAAATCCCATGAACTTTCACATTCTTGAAAATTGCACTTTTTGTCAATTTTGCTTAACAACATTTTTTTCATTTTGTGCAACTTTTCCTAATTTGACACCTATCACTTGAAACCACCCAAATACATTGTAAATGGTATTTTTAGACCTTATTTAGATAAAATAAACTCAAAACACCCCTAGACTCACCTATTGACCAACCTATCAACATTTCAAATGATCAATCTTGCACATAAGGGTTTAGGTGCTCCTGCACCATGCAACCCCATAGAAAAAGAACTCATGTCACATGAGTTAGGTCTTGTCTCTATTCCTCCATGCTTCATCTCTGCTCCACACACTCTCTGACCTTCAAACACATTTCTTTGATTCATAGACAATGAATTAGTAATCTGCCCTGCATCTTTGTTCTTGTTTGCATTTGAACATGTTCTCATATCTGCTATCAGACCTGAGGTCTGCCTTCTTTCAAAACATGATGATGTCTTTGCTTTTACACCTACAAACAAACACTTGTTAGTATTCCCTTGATCCGTCTTTTCTTTTACCTCACCTCCATGCTTATATCTAACCTCAATTATTTGTACACTCTGTCTATCCAACATTGTCATCAAACTTTTTATTTTGTCAACACCAAGTACCATCTTACTGTCCTCATATCCCACTGTACTCACTATACTTGTAGTTCTCGTTAGATTTGCAAACTCACCTTTACCTATAGGACACACAATGGTCCTCACCAAAACATTCTCATTCAAATTCACAGTCAACTTACCCTGCAAACCTGATTCAATCTTCTTATTTGTTGTCCTTGCATTCTTATGCCTTGAACTGACTGAAACATCCATCCTTTTGTCTACTCTTGCAACCTCAACAAGCTCTTTCTTTCCAAACATAATCACTTTTTCCTTACCTTTCTCATCTTCCACCCAAGGAGTAAAAAAAACTTACACCCATCTTTTACTATGGTATATGTGTTGTCTCTGCCATCATATATTGCATGCTTGTCATATTGCTAGGGTCTACCTAGGAGTAGGTGACAACAATCCATAGGAAGAATATCACAAACTAAACTATCCTTATAGCCTCCAATATGGAATTCAACAATATCTTTTTTATTAACCAACAAGTATTGCCCATCACTTAACCAAGACACCTTATAAGGTAACTCATGAGGAACATTTTGCAAATTCAATTTACTCACCATCTCACTTGACACCATATTCTCTGTAGAGCCATAATCAATAAAAATTTTGCATACCTTGTTCTTGCACTTAAAAGTGGTCTTGAAGAGGCTCTTTCTTTGCAATGGTTCCACCTCCTTGGATGCCTTCAATACAGTCTTCCTCATCATCAATAT
Source organism: Sequoia sempervirens (assembly GCA_007258455.2). Lineage (NCBI taxonomy): Eukaryota > Viridiplantae > Streptophyta > Pinopsida > Cupressales > Cupressaceae > Sequoia > Sequoia sempervirens. The sequence goes on along the minus strand of VDFB02372955.1, from coordinate 87,354 downwards.
TTCCCCTATTTCAGGAGCAACTCTTAAACTTGTAGAATTTGTGCTCTCACAATCCTCTTCTTGAATGATTTGTGCTCTCCTATCAATCCTCTTTTCTCCACTTGATGAACTACCAAAATTGTTAGGACATTTCCATGAAGGATGACCATATTGATTACAATTATAACATCTCCCTGAAATATCATTAGAATTTCTACCACCACTGAATCTTTCTCTACCCCTAAAACCTCCTATTGTATCAACACCTTACTCCTTACCTCTATTTGCTTCTTCTTGTTGCTTACTCGGTTGCTTTGAAGTAGGGATTGCTCCTCTCCCTCTTGTACTTGTGCCTCTTCCTCTAACTGATTTCTCTTGCCTTCTTCTAAGCTTTTCCTCCACCTTGATTGCTAATTGAAAACATTCTTCAACAGACTTTGGGTTAGCAACAAGTTCATCTTGTATATTAAATTTGAAACCACCTAGATATCTAACCACTTTTTCAGCCTCATCCTCATCCCTTCTTGACCTTATACTTAATTTGTAAAATTTATCAGTGTATGCCTTGACATCGAGATCTTTTTCTTTCAAACCTTGCAACTTCTTATACAATTGAACTTCATAATCCTTTGGAAGAAAATTACCTTTCATTTTTTGTATGATCTTGTCCCAAGAAGTTATCCTTGACTTGCCTTGTTTTCTTCTCTTTGCTTGTTCATAGTCCCGCCATAGAAGAGCATGACCTTTGATTTTAGTCTTTTCTACCTTCACCTTCTGTTCATCTAAAATGTCTTCACTTTCAAAGTGATTATCAATAACAACAATCCAATCAATCAATTATTCTTCATTTAAATTTCCACCATACATAGGAAGATCAAATTTTACCTTCATTGAATCACCTTTCACTGCTTTGAGCATCTTTACCATCCTGTAATCTTCAGGGTCTAACTCCTCATCAACATCTTCATATTCTTCATCATCTTCCTCTGTTTCAATTTCTTCATTCTCATCTCTCCTTTTCTTTGTCTCCAAGGTTGCAAGCCTTGCCAATACTGCATTATGTGACTCTAGAAGCTTAACATGCTTCTCTTTCAGATCCTCCAACTCTCTAGCAACACCAACACCTTTTAGAGGCATCTTCACCAATTTTTCTTTTCACGTTCCAATCACCTTTCTTCAAACCCGCAAAATGCAATCAAATCACCAACAAAAAGACATTGTCCCTTTGATACCACTTTATGTAAGGAAGGTGGTTGACACTTCCTAAACCAACACAAATTGACCTGCTTCAAACAAGGAAACAACCCTTGAAACACAAAACACTCAACTTGAACCAAACTCCCATCAATAGGCTTGTAGCCCTCAAAACACAACTTATGAAGATATCTTTTAGAGAAGGTCGTACAAAGGCCAAAAAAACATCAATAAAGATTCACCATAGACCCCAAACCAAAATACAAAAAGGTTTCAAGTGATTTATTCACAACAATATTGAGAACTAATAAACCACCCCTATTTTAGGCTACTAAATTAGCCCTGTTTTTCAAAGGAGGTACCTCCTAATCACCCAATGACCACTCAAACTCTATTGAAAGTCTTAAATTATGATACAAAACACCAAATTCCTTGATCAATTCATAGATTCAAGACCCTTACAACATTATTTCAAGAAACCCTCAATTTCCATGCACAAACACTAGGGTTTTCTAGAACTCTAATTTCTCAGCCTTATCTGACACAACCAATGCCTCAAAATGATTCAATTAAGTCTGTACAGACTCTCCAAACCCTCACAAGATTAGTTCCTACAACATTTCATCAAAACCCTACCATAACACCACTTTTTCACATAGAAAAAAAAACATTCACCAGCCATAGGGCATCACCTCAATCTTCACAACATGTATCAATAGCCCAAAAAAGCAATAAAACCAACTACTATACCCTAGGAGAAGCCATTCCATCGAGTTACAAGTTTGACAAAAAGTGGAATGACTTCAATGCATTATTGCAACTTCAAACTGGTCCTTCCCTGTTTCCTACAGGCAGTTTCAAAATTTCAAAGAGAACTCACTCAAATCTTTGTGTTAGACCCTCCAAATGGATGCAAATAAAAGTTAGAACATTCCCCAACAAGATACGAAGAGATTTAGATCATTTGCAATATGTACGGGTTAGAAAAAATTTAGATTTAAGTGCAGATTAACAATAAAATTTACAGAAAAAAAAGTTGTATTTCTTATTGAGTGATCTCAATACAAACTTCTTCAAACATCCTTGAGACTTGGAAAGGCTTTAAATAAATTTAAAAAAAAAAACTACCCACTGAAATGTCTCTAACTATTTTTCAAATCCCATGACCTTTCACATTCTTGAAAATTGCACTTTTTTGTCAATTTTGCTTAACAACATTTTTTTCATTTGTGCAACTTTTCCTAATTTGACACCTATGACTTGAAACCACCCAAATACATTGTAAATGGTCCTTTTAGACCTTATTTGGAGCAAATAAACTCAAAACACCCCTAGACTCACCTATTGACCAACCTATCAACATTTCAAATGATCACTTTTGCACATAAGGGTTTAGGCGCTCTTGCACCAAAATAACACCATAAAAAAAATATTATAAATAGTTTCCATCCCTACAAAATACTCTCATGTATTCTTTCCTTATTCCAAAATAATTCTCACATCCACTAAAACAATCATCTCCTAATGAATGTTCAAACAATTCTTCACTATTACCTCAAAAGTTATCCTCAAAGAGGATAAAAATACCACTACCCACTTAATTTTATGTTCATAATGGTTTATTCTCCAAAATATACTAGCCTTGGTATGCTGGTATGGATGCCAACGCTCCAAACACCTCATTGAATTGTATACATGCCATATTATTTAGGTTTTATCATTATTATCCAAATATAAAGGTAATAATAGTATTATATTTCTTTAATATTATAATTAACCATATTATAATCAAAACCATTAGGGTATGGATTCAACGTAATATATGTATATTTACAATATTTAATCACTAGATGCTAACTTAGGATCAAATATCCCCCTTATTGTCATGCTATAAACAATATAATTTACAAATTAGGGTTAAAACAAGCATATAAATAGTTTAGTGCCTTCAACGAATCTAGAAATTCATGACAACTCGCCTCTCTCTAAAGAAAAGCTGAGATGAACCTTTGCACTTGAGTGCAAGCAAGTACTAGATGCTATGGAGATTGTTCTAGGTTATGACTGGATGGAACTAAATGTTTATGCACTTCCATATGAGCTAGCATCTAGATTTGTATCAAACCTTATGGAAATCTTGTGGAGTGTTTCAATATGGTGATGTTTTTAGCGGGTACTTGCTCCCACATGCATGTTTTCTCTCCACTCTACAACTGACTCTCGAGAGCTATGATACATTTCAAGGAACAAATTTCGTTGGTGGTGTCCTTTGCAGAGAACATCTTCTCATTGATAGACAACTCTCAAAAATCCTCTGTGCAATGGCACATGGTTTGATAAATGATTGCTCACAGGAATTTAAGCTTCGCCTTCTTGACCCTAGACCCCACTTGGGGAATTCAGTGTGTGATCCGATTTACAAACTCTTTAAAGTTGTTCGCTTGCTCATCCACCATGCTCTTATTGAGCCTCATGTCGAGTCGTTCTTCCCGCTGCCTACAGATCTTGCTTCTTTAGAGGAAATTTCTTCTTAAATATTCTCCCACCTCTTATTTTGATACTGTTGGATTGTGACAACAAGAAAAAGATTGTGAAAATCAATCACAACAAGGAAAAAACAAGATTGTTAAAACAATAAAACAATCTTTCTCTTATTTTAGAAAAAAGAATAGTTTTTTGCTTTCGGAAGAAAGATTTCAATTATCTTTGAAAGAATAAATCTAATTTTTTATTCTATGTAACTGAGAGATTATTGTTATCTTCAAGAGGTTATAAATATTTGTTCTCTTGAAGGAAAAAGAAGTGAATTGTACAACAATATTGCTGCAGCCGTGAAGATTGCAGATGTAATTGTTTTTCCTCTGAGCAATAAGATTACCAATACTTGCCTCGTGGATGTTTCCTTGGAAACTTGTCAAGGTTTTACCATGTAAATCTGTGTTTTTTCATTTGTTATGTTATTCTTCTTTATTTTTCTTATTACTTCTTTGCATCTAATTTGTGCTGTAAATTTAATGTCTCTGGGTTAAAGCTTCCACATTTATAACAAGTGGTATCAGAGCATTTTTTTTTGCAGCAACTGTGTTAGAATTTGGTGTTGATTTTGTAGCATCAAATGGAAAAGGTTTCAAATACAAGATTTGAGGTGGAGAAATTTAATGGAAAGAATAATTTTGAGCTTTGGAAACTCAAAATGCGTGATTTGTTAGTGCAACAAGGTTTGCACAAGGCATTGGTAGGAAAATCAAAGAAACCCGTAGATATGTCTGATGAGGACTAGGAAGATCTGGATATGAGAGCTCTTAGCACAATTCGTTTGTGTTTGGATGATGAGGTTCTTTTTAATATTGTTGGAGAAAGTACGGCTGCAGGCTTATGGAGCGAAATGGAGAGTCTTTATATGACAAAATCCTTGACAAACCAGATCAACTTGAAGAGGCAATTGTATAGTTTGCAAATGAAGGAAGGTATAAAAATTGCTGATCATTTAAATTTTTTCAATACTCTTATTTGTCAATTAGCTACTATGGGTGTAAATATCGAAGATGAAGACAAGGCAATTACTCTTTTGTGTTCATTGCCCGATTCTTGGAATCACTTAGTCACTTCTATTAGCTTTAGCACAACTGACACCCTTGAATTTGATTCTATTGTGGGAGCTTTGTTGTCTGAAGAGGTGCGTAGGAAGTCTAATACAGAAACCTCCACATCGGAAGCAATGGTGGCTAGAGGTCGATCCACAGAAAAAAAGGGGAGAATTTGAGAGGAACATCCAGATCTAAGTCAAAAGGAAGAAAGGGTAAGGGAAAATGTTGGTATTGCAATAAATTTGGGCATCTCAAGAAAGATTGTTGGAAGAGGAAAGAAGAGAACGATGACTCCAAAAAGGAAGCAAATCCGGCTAAGACAAGTTCAGGTATGGTCGATGATGTATTATCTGTTTGTGGTTTTTCACAACATGATGAGATTGGTTATTAGATTCTGGTGCTTCAAATCATATGTGTCCACATAGAAATTGGTTTTCTACTTACCAAGCTATTGATGGCGGTGTTGTTCTTGTGGGAAACAATGTTTCATGTAAGACTATTGGGATTGGGAGCATTAAGATTAAAATGTTTGACGGTGTTGTAAAAACATTAACAGAGGTAAGACATGTACCAGAACTTAAAAGGAATTTAATTTCTTTAGGAGTTTTAGATTCTGGTGGTTATAAATTTTCTTGTCAAGGTGGAGTGTTGAAAGTGTCCAAAGGAATTTTGGTGGTCATGAAGGCTACAAAAGTTGGAAACCTTTACAAGCTAAATGGGAATAATGAGATAAATGAAGCAACAGTGGTATCTAAGGAAACAAATGATTCTACTCGTCAATGGCATCAACGTTTGGGTCATATGAGCGAGAAAGGGCTGAAGGTAATGGTAAACCGTAAGTTACTTCCAAATTTAAAGTCTTTGAATTTGAATTTTTGCAAGCATTGTGTCTTTGGAAAGCAGTGTAGATAGAAATTTAAATCAGGTAGTCATACAAGTAAGGGTGTTCTAGACTATATTCATTCAGATGTTTGGGGACCATCCCCTATAGTTTCTTTTGGAGGAGCTTCATATTTTGTGACATTTATAGATGATTACTCTAGAAAGGTGTGGGTCTATATTCTTAAGAGTAAAGCTGATGTGTTTGGTGTATTCAAGCAGTTTATAGCTTTGGTTGAAAAGAATAAAGGTAGATCAATCAAATGTTTAAGAACAGATAATGGAGGCGAGTTCACATCATTGGAGTTTGAAAATTATTGTAAGGAAGCTGGGATCGAAAGGCATAAAACCACAGTTTACACTCCTCAGCAAAATGGTGTTTGTGAATGCATGAACAAGACTCTTCTAGAAAGAGCAAGGAGCATGCTTAGTAATGCCAATTTGGAGCAAGAGTTGTGGGCAGAAGCAGTTAGTACAGCATGCTATCTGATAAATTGATCACCATCAGTTGCAATAGATTGTAAGATTCCTGAAGAGGTATGGACAGGTCATTCATGTAATTATTCAAATCTAAATTTTTTTGGTTGTGATGCATATGCTCTTACTTCAAAGGATCAGTGTTCTAAATTAGACCCCAAATCTAAGAAATACATTTTTGTTGGTTATGGTGATGGAATTAAGGGATATAGATTGTGGGATCCTACTACCCAAAAAATCATCATTAGCAGAGATGTAGTGTTTGATGAATCTTCTCTAATAAAATTAGACATTGTAGAAATTGATTTGGAGCAGGAACAAGTACCTCAATATCAACAAGTTTAGTTGGAAACTCAACAATCTACAAAATATAGGGAGCAAGAAGAAGCTTCTGAAGATGAAGATGTAGATGTGAATGCAAGAAATATACAGGAAAATTTGGAAATACCACAACCATCTCTAAGGAGATCTATACGAGTCAAAAATACTCATAAAAGGTATGATTTTTTTGTTTCATCTGTTGCTTTGATTTCTAATGATGGGGAACCAAGTTGTTATCAAGAAGCAATGGATGGCACTAAAAATGCTAAATGGAAAATAGCAATGAAAGAAGAAATCAATTCCTTGGAGAAGAATAAAACATGGGACTTGGTAGAACTTCCAAAGGGTAGGAAAGTTGTTGGTTGCAAATGGGTCTACAAACTGAAGAAGGGTGTTGATGATATAAATGAAAGGTACAAGGAAAGACTGGTAGCAAAAGGATATTCTCAAAAGGAAGGTATTGATTTTCATTAAATTTTTTCACCAGTTGTTAAGCTTATTTCTATTCGGGTTGTTTTAGCATTAGTTTCATTACTTGATCTTGAGTTGGAACAACTAGATGTTAAAACAACATTTTTACATGGAGATTTGGATGAGGAGATATATATGGAACAACCAAAAGGGTTTGTTCAAGATCGCAACAAGAAATTTGTTTGCAAACTCAAGAAGTCATTGTATGGCCTGAAGCAATCACCCAGGCAATGGTACAAGAAGTTTGATTCCTTCATGGTGAGCCAAAACTTCACAAGAAGTGAGTATGACCATTGTGTTTACTTTAAAAGTTTGGAAAATGGTTTATTCATTATCTTGGTGTTATATGTTGATGATATGCTTGTAACAAGCAAAAGCATGGTTGAAATTAATAAGTTGAAGGCTCAGTTGGCTAGGACATTTGATGTGAAGGATCTAGGAGCAACAAACAAATTTTGGGCATTGAAATACATAGAGACAGGGAACATGGTAAGCTTTGGTTATCACAGAAGAAATATGTGGAGAAAATCCTCACAAGATTCGGTATGCAAAATGTGAAACCAGTAAATATCCCTTTAGCTTCCCATTTTAAGCTTTCTTCAAGTTTATGTCCTAGTAATAATGAAGAAAAGGATTATATGTCTCGTGTACCATATGATAATGTAGTAGGAAGTTTAATGTATGCGATGGTATGTACGAGACGAGATATTTCACATGCAGTTGGTGTTGTCAGTAGATACATGGCAAATCTAGGAAAAGAGCATTGGGCAGCAGTGAAATGGGTGCTTCAGTATCTTAGAGGCACAAGTGATTATTGTATCACCTATAATGGTTGTAGTGATTCAGTATGTGGTTATGTTGATTCAGATTTTGTAGGTGATTTGGACAAAAGGAGATCCACTTCAGGATATTTCTTTACTCTCGCAGGTGGAGCTATTAGTTGGATGTCAAAGCTTCAAGAAACAACTGCTTTATCCACAACTGAGGTAGAGTATATGGCTGTCTCACATGCATGTAAAGAGGCAATTTGGTTGAAGGGTCTTTTGGGTGAGCTTGGAAAAGTGTAGGACAAAGTGATTATATTTTGTGATAGTCAAAGTGCTATCCATTTGGCCAAAAATCCAGCTTATCAGAAAAGGACCAAGTATATTGAAATTAAGTACCATTTTGTAAGACAGGTTATTGATGGAGGTGGAGTAACCCTTGAAAAGGTTCATACCCCTAAAAACTATGCAGATATGTTTACTAAACCAGTACTGGTAGAGAAGCTGAAATGGAGTGTGGCTTCTCTTGGTTTGCAAAAGGGGTGATGCATGGGCTTGGGCAAGTATTAGGTAAATTGTTGTCAAGGTGGAGATTGTTGGATTGTGACAACAAGAAAAAGATTGTGAAAATCAATCACAACAAGGAAAAAACCAGATTGTTAAAACAATAAAACAATCTTTCTCTTATTTTAGAAAAAAATAAAGTTTTTTACTTTCGGAAGAAAGATTTCAATTATCTTTGAAAGAATAAATCTGATTTTTTATTCTATGTTGAGAGATTATTGTTATCTTCAAGAGGTTATAAATATTTGTTCTCTTGAAGGAAAAAGAAGTGAATTGTACAACAATATTGCTGCAGCCGTGAAGATTGCAGATGTAATTGTTTTTCCTCTTAGCAATAAGATTTCCAATACTTGCCCCATGGATGTTTCCTCGGAAAATTGTTAAGGTTTTACCACGTAAATTTGTGTATTTTCATTTGTTCTGTTATTCTTCTTTATTTTTCTCGTTACTTCTTTGCATCTAATTTGTGCTATAAATTTAATGTCTTTGGGTTAAAGCTTCCACATTTATAACAGATACTTTGTATCATGATTTTGTTATTATGTGGTTTGCTTTGTTAATCAGATTTTTGGGTTTTTCGCAGTACCCTTGGTTTCATTGTTCAAGCTTTCAGGCACAGGTTTTTCCTTCCTCATCTAACAATAGGTTTTAATGGCTTTTTTGACAATTTTTTGTCTCTCCTTGGTTGTTTTAGAGTCATCCATTTTGTGGATTATGGTTTCCTGCGTGCTCCTAGTTCGTCCATCATTGGGGTCTCCATCTTGTTTATCGCTGGATCTTTTGCCCTTCTCGTTTTATGCATGGGCATTTTGAATGATGATTTTTGGCTCTCTATATAGCTACATCATATGTCTGTAATCTCCCTCTTTCTTTCTTGAGGGATTTTTTGTATTTGAGGTTTCTTCCTTTCTATGCAGACCTCTGGTGCTCCTGCAACGCTCTTAGCTTTGTACTCTCAACTCTCTTTTTATTAATAAAATATTTTTGTCGCTGTGTCACCTTTATTTAAAGAAAAAGTGTATAAATAGTTTACACATAGAATTATTCTTCCCATATATAGTGAATAATGTAACTAATAGGATAAAAACAAATTTGAACACATAAGAATAGAACATAATTAAGATTAAAAAAAATCGACAATCCCAACCATTTAAAATTAAAAAATAGTGACCAAATGACTTATGAATAGTTTTTGGGTCCAAAAGGAGGTATAATTTTTCTTAAAAGTTCTTGAGTTATGACCAAAATATATTACGCCTACCGAAATTCCCAACTAGCACATGAATTACCTCATTTCTACCATATTCATTGATTATACATCAACTACCTCACATCATAGCTCAAATATGTGACATGGTTAGCACATCATAAAAAAATCCTCAAATAAGCTATAAATAAATTTTGATGGTAAAAAAAAATAAATTCTAAGTTGACAAAGATGTAGTAGAAGATATATTAATAAAGAATAGTAATTAAGAGAGTAATCATGACGAAAATTAATATATATTTTTTTTCATATTATACTCATCATAATTAAATATATAAAATATGAAATTTATAATTTTTCTAATTATACAAAATACATTTAAATAAATATTTATTCAAGGTGTTATAAATACTATTAGGTATCTTATTTGGAAATGTGTTTTCCAATAGCAATAAATACGATTAATGATGACAAGAAATTGAAACAAAATTTTAGTTTACATTTTTAGAGTATGTAGGTGGAATTTATTTATTTATAATTTCTCAAACTCAATTTCATTCATTTACTCAACAAAATATAGTCTCATTCAATTCAATGATGATTACTTAGTCATCATAAAAACTCTTATTGCTATATTATTTCTCATCAATCAAAGAGATATTAATATATATATACATAATTCCTAAACTATCCAAAATTATCATCTTCATAAAAATATATTCTACAAGCATAAAATACATGGATACCATATGAAGTTAAGTAACAATTTGAAGAAATTAAGTTCAATAGTAACAAAAGTTCCAGTATTACACACTATAAAATATGAAATAATAATTTATTAATAATGTAATATAATATTCACTTATAACATATCAAGTTCATTCAATATCCACAATCATGATTAGAGTTTCTAGCATATAATTATGTTAATATGTTAAGAATTGAAATAGTATTAGTTTATGGTATGTTATGGAATATTACAACCTCTAGAATATTGAAAAGATTTTAAGAAAGATCATAAATTTTCCCTCTTGTTTTGAAAGTGTAAAAAATTACATACTGCAAGTGACTTCAATAAAACTAATTTAAGATGAAGTTGTTCTAATATAGATATTTTATAACTAATTTGTGAGTATGAAATATTTATCTTTCCAATTAATATCTTCATTACAATGTTTAATTCTCTCAGATTTCTTAAGAAAGATTTAAGAGAGATCTACAAATGAGTTGTTTAAGTGATAGTGACTAAAATACATACAATAATGAAATAACACAAAACACATGGAAAAATAAAAGCAAAACAAAAAAAATTATTTAGTATTAAGGCATTTATTTTTCTTTATCATTTTTATAAATGAAAAGATATTTTATTCTTAATTTATTCAAGGAAACTAATCACCAAGTAAATAATACTGTAACACCCCTCCATTTTGCTCTTTTGATCGAACAATATTTCACTATGCATGTTTATTTTGTTATCACTTTGTTTGTGGAACTTGGTTACTTTTGACCGCTAATTGATAAGCGAAGTAAACATTATGTTTTAATGTGATTAAATTATATTTAGATTTTATTATTACTACATGTTTTGGATTAGATTAGCATGTATGCAAATTATTGATGCTTAATGATTTCGATTATATCATTGATGTTAGATGCGTTAGTAATATTGTATGGGTGAAGGGGACGGGATCATATCACTCGCATGCGAGCACCTTGTGATTCCATGATTTTCTTTTCACGGTGTGTTTTAATATATATTATATGCATGTTTCGACACTCGCATTGTGTGCAGGATGCAGGTACAGGACATTGACTCCACCTGGTTTCACAGGTTTGAGTGTGCCCATTGACCAACGGTATCGATTGGGAGATAGTAACTAGGTTTTCTGTGTCAAACCATCACCCTAGTCATAGTGTGTCGTCGGGTTTGTAGTCGGGTTCAGTTATTTTATGTTGTTAGTTTCCTCCTTGGGCTTGTATTTAAAATTGCAAGTTAAAAGTGATTAAATGGCTTTTGAAATTTATAAATGATGATTGTTTTGTCTTATTGAGATGCTGGAAAATTAGTGATTAATTAATTAATTTAATTTAATTAATAAAATAATCTAATTTTGAATTAGATTTATTTTATTGACTAATTAAATTAATAGGGATAAATTAAATCAATTTAGCCATGTTGGCATCATTAGATATTTGGATTAAATAAAAGATTAGAAATATGTTTTATATTTTACTCCTAGAAATAAAGTTGAAAAATAATGTTATTATGAATTGTTGAATTATATTTTGTTAAAAGAAATTTATTTGACCTTGGGGTGTAAATAGATTTTTATTTTAAAAGGATATTATGCAAATTACACTTGGAAATAGAAATTGTTTTATGATTTTGCAAAAATGAAATATCTTCATTTAGCAATAAGTTTGGTGGGTGAGTCCATTTTAGGGCTTTGAAAAATTTGGGGGAATGGCTTGCATAAGGAAATTAGGATTTTATTTTAATTTTAATTTTGAAAATGGAGGATTGAAATTGGAGAGCAAAAATTGGATTGGTTTTGAAAAAAAATGGTGGAAGGAAGATTGAACTGGTGGAGAAGTTGAATTCAAAAGCAAGGGCAAGATCTCCGTTATAAAATCTTCAAGCATTTGGAGGAAAAAAATCAGGTTCTTGCTTGGTTTTGTTGTAATTTCATAGATAGAGAGTTAAAAATTTAATTTTGTTCTTGGAAAGATTCAACTTTTAAGATCTGAATAGAAAAACCATCTTGATTATGAATTCAAAACTTGAAACAAAACACAAAAATAATCTTGTCAATGAAATTTAGAAAAACAAAACAAACCTCTACTTTTTTATCAAATTTCTGTAGTTTGCATTTCTTCAATATGACTGTATTTTGAACAAATTTCATATATATAATATGTACATATATATATGGTAAAAAATATATATATATATACATAGATACATATTATATATATATATGTATATGTTTTATTTTCGAAATTATAACCCTAGTAAAATTCCTGGGTTTGGTAATTTTCTGGTTAAAATTGCCCAAAAAACAGGGCATGGTAGATTCATTTTTTTTAACGAATTTATTTATAATTTTTTTTTTGTTTAGGGCAGAGTGGGGAGGGCTGGCAGCCACGGCTGCCACAACCGCCATCGCAGCACACACAGTGGGGGAGGCACTACCCCAGCCGCGACCCCTATGGGGGAGGCTAGGCCAGCTGTGGGCTGCGACCCACCTCCCATGCGGGGGTTTCCCCTGCCTAAAATTTGAACTTGGCTTTTTTTTTATGTATTGTTGTCCTATCATTTTTATTATATTATCTATATAATATAATATATATTTATTAATTAAAATATAATATAATATTTTATTTTAAAAATGTGGGTTATTAATTATTATTTTAATATATGTTTAAATATTATTTATATATTTAAATATATAGATATATGGTTATATATACACTAAGTATATACAATCATGCATATATGTTTAATATATAAATATATTTAAATATGATTATTAAAATGATATTTTAAAAGAATTAATGAGGAAATTGATTTCTGTAAAGGAGGAGCTATTATGAAATGAGTTTATTATAGATGTTTTTATTTTATTTTATTTTAAATGGTTGATTTAAATCATTAAGTTAAATTGAGGAAAGGAAATAACCTGATAGTTTAAAATTCTTGTATGACGTCAATGAAATTTTATTTGCTTTTGAGTATGTAAAATTAAATGTTAATTACTTTACTTGATTCATGCACTATGCCATTGTTTGGTTTGGATTTAGGAAATCCTAAGGTAGGGGAATAAATTGTCAAATTGATGTTTGTTGCATTGCCTCTTTTATTCTCAATGTTGTGCAATCAAGTCCTTGGGTTAGTAAGTCTTCTAGGGTTCATTTTGCGTTGGGTTATTTATTTGCGTTGGTCAAACTTGTGTCTTTTTTTGGGTAGTGCATGGGGAGGTAGTTGTGTTATCACCCGGTTATCATGAACGGGATATGTGTTATGTTTCGGTTACCCGTGTACTATGAACGGGTTGTGTGACCTTATGTGTGAAGGTCTAAATTGGTTATCAGTTTGTGCATATCATCTAACCTTAGTATGGTGGTATTGAATCCCAGTGTTGTTAGTAGGAGAGTGGCTCTTTGTGGGGGTTTGATGCACAAAGTGGTGTCAGGGTAACTCACCTAGGGTGTAATCAAGTGATAATCTAAAAGAATTAACGGGGAACTTTCACACTAATAAGTTAATGAATGCCTCTCTCATGAAGTATGCGTTATTAAGGCTCGAGATGAGATGAGACGCATAGTTTTGCATAAGGGTCCGGTGGCCAGTAGAGGCAAGCTAGGGTAACCCATGATGGGGGTCCGGTAGCTTAGGAAGGTTGAGCTAGGGTAACTCATGGCAATTTATGTATGACACTCTTCCTACTTCAACAGTTAGTTATTATGTGGTGTGCAAATGATGTACTTGACCTATGTAACCTGGAAGCAATGTATTGTCTTGTGAATTTTCGTACTATGTTAAGTGATGTTATTTTGGTATTTGAGTCAGTTCAGTTATGTTTAGCCTTTTTCTAGAGGTAGTTGGACTTGACCAGAAATCCTTGTTACTATCTCTTAGCATGGGGGGTGATCCTTTGGGTTTCACTTGGTTGGGTGGAACGTGCACCTTACACCGTTGGCTTTGTTCGTGATCGTGTGGATGAGACTTTCATGTTGGAGAGCCCGTTGGATCCAGTTGCTCCTCTAGTTTCTTTCATCTCTGTTATTCTTGTATTTCATTACCCCTCATTTGTATCGAGGTGGAAATTGTAATATATTATCATGTTTCTTTGATTTACCTCATTCGGGGAATGAGTGTTGTAATTATAATGTAAACAATTGTTATTGGATATCGTGATGTATCGATTTGTCTTTGATGTTATATCATGTATGGAATGTATGCACCCTCATTTTCTTAAGTAATTAAATGTTATGATTCATTTCATGTATGTGGTTTTGCGGGTTTATAGTAATCTCAACCTCATAGCCTTAGGGGATGTTGGCAAAGTATAGTGAACTTGTATGTAGTAGTTCTTTAACAAAAAAAATTGTTGCGTTTGGTTAGTGAATTGCAACTTCCCCTAGGGTTGCGTGGCGGGGCATTACACATGGTATCAGAGCCTAGGTTTAAACACTGGGTACTCTGAGATTATGGTGGACCCATTATGCTTGTAGTGTGTAGGTTTTGAGTGGGGTGTCTTGCTTAATACTTTTTTGTGTCTGTGCAGGATTATGCCTCCCAGTCGTGGAAGAGGTGGGGGTCGTAGATGTGGTTGTTTAGGCAGTCGTGTTGGGGAATAGCAACACCCACCGCCACATGTTCCACTTGTTTCTGACCATGAGGAGCAACAGGCTTCTTAGAATATTCAGGGAGATGGCAATCAGAATCCAGATCCACCCAGGATCGAGGACGCTCAGTTGAGTCAGTTTAGAGGAGACCCTTGCCCGCCTTGGGCCTAGGCTAGAGGTAGAGCCAGTGGTGGTTAGAGAGAGAGAGGTACCAGTTCAGTCTGATTCAGAGGTAGCAGCGCATATGAGGGACTTTCTTAGAGCACGGCCACCCATTTTCGATGGATCACACAACGGTTTGGAGGCAGAGACATGGCTCATTGACTTGACTAGGTGTTTTGCTATGCACCCATATGGTAGCAACACTCAAATTAGGTGCGCTATCATGCACTTGAGGGGATTTTCCTCCACTTGGTGGAGATTAGAGGAGCAAAAGATCCATTTGGACATTGGTACAGTTTCTTGGGAGTTGTTCCAAGAGAGGTTTCGGGCTAGATTTCTCTCAAAAAATTGGAGGCAGCGTCGAGGAGACGAGTTCCATGCCTTGTGGCAGATGGATATGTCAGTAGAGCATTATGAGCGTCATTTTTATGAGCTCAAGCAGTATGCCGGTATAGGTGTTGATGAGGGTATGCTTGTGCAACATTTTGTTAGGGGCGTAAATGCCCAAATCAGTGGTGGAGTTCGGATATTTGAGCTGAAGACCATGGAGGTAGCTGTGGATATGGCTCAAATTATGGAGGAAAATTTAGCTTTGGCTTCGGTGGTCAGTCGGGAGTTCAGTTTGGCAGTGCACCTTCCTTTGGTGTTGGATCTCAGGGTGGTCAGTCTCAGGTTGCAGGCATTCCCAAGGGGAATCAGGAAACTGCAAAGAGTGGGCAACATCAACCTTCGCAGTCAGGGCAATAGAATTCTCAGTCCCAGCACAGTGGTAGTTGGAAGAAGAGGAAGAGGGATCAGAATTGGATTCGAGCTCATCCTGATCGCTACGATCAGCTTGCTCAGAGTTCCTAGTCAATGTATAGTGGAAGTGACTTTTCGCGACCTAGTGCATTTGCTGATGTTAGGGAGTTCAGTAGAGGGACAAGATGTTTCGCTTGTGGTTAGCAAGGCCACATTGCTCATCAGTGTCCTCAGCGGGGTGCTTTTGGTTTTAGTTAGAGACCGTTGGCTTCTGAGCCAACGGTAGGTGATGCAGGTAGATCGCATAGGGTACTTACTGCGGTGGATACCCGTCAGGTCGGGCATTAGGGTGTAGTTCATCCTTCAGCGTCAGGAGTTCATCCTCAGGGATCTAGATTTTGAGTTTGGTTGAGGGAGCTCTATCCCTTCTTGTTTGCAGGCTTCTAGGAATAAGCCTAACCCTAGGGGGGAGGATGTAACACCCCTCCATTTTGCTCTTTTGATTGAACAATATTTCACTATGCATGTTTATTTTGTTATCACTTTGTTTGTGGAACTTGGTTACTTTTGACCGCTAATTGATAAGCAAAGTAAAAATTATGTTTTAATGTGATTAAATTATATTCAGATGTTATTATTACTGCATGTTTTGGATTAGATTAGCATGTATACAAATTATTGATGCTTAATGATTTTGATTATATCATTGATGTTAGATGCATTAGTAATATTGTATGGGTGAAGGGGACGGGATCACATCACTCGTATGCGAGCGCCCTGTGATTCCTCAATTTCCTTTTCACAGTGTATTTTAATATATATAATATGCATGTTTCGACACTCGCATTGTGTGCAGGATGTAGGTACAGGACATTGACTCCACCTGGTTTCATAGGTTTGAGCGTGCCCATTGACCAACAGTATCGATTGGGAGATAGTAACTAGGTTTTCTATGTCAAACCATCACCCTAGTCATAGTGTGTCGTCGGGTTTGTAGTCGGGTTCAATTATTTTATGTTGTTAGTTTCCTCCTTGGCCTTGTATTTAAAATTGCAAGTTAAAAGTGATTAAATGGCTTTTGAAATTTATAAATGATGATTGTTTTGTCTTATTGAGATGTTGGAAAATTAGTGATTAATTAATTAATTTAATTTAATTAATAAAATAATCTAATTTTGAATTAGATTTATTTTATTGACTAATTAAATTAATAGGGATAAATTAAATCAATTTAGCCATGTTGGCATCATTAGATATTTGGATTAAATAAAAAATTAGAAATATGTTTTATATTTTACTCCTAGAAATAAAGTTGAAAAATAATGTTATTATGAATTGTTGAATTATATTTTGTTAAAATAAATTTATTTGACCTTGGGGTGTAAATAGATTTTTATTTTAAAAGGATATTATGCAAATTACACTTGGAAATAGAAATTGTTTTATGATTTTGCAAAAATGAAATATCTTCATTTAGCAATAAGTTTGGTGGGTGAGTCCATTTTAGGGCTTTGACAAATTTGGGGGAATGGCTTGCATAAGGAAATTAGGATTTTATTTTAATTTTAATTTTGAAAATGGAGGATTGAAATTGGAGAGCAAAAATTGGATTGGTTTTGAAAAAAATTGGAGGGAAGGAAGATTGAACTGGTGGAGAAGTTGAATTCAAAAGCAAGGGCAAGATCTCCGTTATCAAATCTTCAAGCATTTGGAGGAAAAAATCAGGTTCTTGCTTGGTTTTGTTGTAATTTCATAGATAGAGAGTTAAAAATTTAATTTTGTTCTTGGAAAGATTCAACTTTTAAGATCTGAATAGAAAAACCATCTTGATTATGAATTCAAAACTTGAAACAAAACACAAAAATAATCTTGTCAATGAAATTTAGAAAAAACAAAACAAACCTCTACTTTTTTATCAAATTTTTGTAGTTTGCATTTCTTCAATATGACTGTATTTTGAACAAATTTCATATATATAATATGTACATATATATATATATATATATATATATATGGTAAATATATATATATATATATATATATATATATATATATATATATATATATATATATATATATATATATATATATAAATACATATTATATATATGTATATGTTTTATTTTCAAAATTATAACCCTAGTAAAATTCGGTTTGGTAATTTTTTGGTTAAAATTGCCCAAAAAAAAGGGCATGGCAAATTCGTTTTTTTTTAACGAATTTATTTATAATTTTTTTTTTGTTTAGGGCAGAGTGGGGAGGGCTGGTAGCCATGGTTGCCACAGCCCCATGGGGAGGACGAGGCAGCCTGGGGGAGGCGCTGCGTCGGCCCCATGGGGGAGGCTGGGCTAGCCGTGGGCTGCGACCCACCTCCCATGCGGGGGTTTCCCCGCCTAAAATTTGAACTTGGCTTTTTTATGTATTGTTTTCCTTTCATTTTTATTATATTATATATATAATATAATATATATTTATTTTTATTTATTTATTAATTAAAATATAATATAATATTTTATTTTAAAAATGTGGGTTATTAATTATTATTTTAATATATGTTTAAATATTATTTATATATTTAAATATACAGATATATGGTTATATATACACTAAGTATATACAATCATGCATATATATTTAATATATAAATATATTTAAATATGATTATTAAAATGACATTTTAAAAGAATTAATGAGGAAATTGATTTCTGTAAAGGAGGAGCTATTATGAAATGAGTTTATTACATATGTTTTTATTTTATTTTATTTTAAATGGTTTATTTAAATCATTTTGAGGAAAGGAAATAACCTGATAGTTTAAAATTCTTGTATGACGTCAATGAAATTTTATTTGCTTTTGAGTATGTAAAATTAAATGTTAATTAATTTACTTGATTCATGCACTATGCCATTGTTTGGTTTGGATTTAGGAAATCCTAAAGTAGGGGAATAAATTGTCAAATTGATGTTCGTTGCATTGCCTCTTTTATTCTCGATGTTGTGCAATCAAGTCCTTGGGTTAGTAAGTCTTCCAGGGTTCATTTTGCGTTGGGTTATTTATTTGCGTTGGTCAAACTTGTGTCTTGTTTTGGGTAGTGCACGGGGAGGTAGTTGTGTTATCACCCAATTATCATGAACGGGATGTGTTATGTTTCGGTTACCTATGTACTATGAACGGGTTGTGTGACCTTATGTGTGAAGGTCTAAATTGGTTATCAATTTGTGCATATTGTCTACCCTTAGTATGGTGGTATCGAATCCCAGTGTTGTTAGTAGGAGAGTGGCTCTTTGTGGGGGTCCGACACACAAAGTGGTGTCAGGGTAACTCACCTAGGGTGTAATCAAGTGATAATCTAAAAGAATTAATGTGGAACTTTCACACTAATAAGTTAATGAATGCCTCTCTCATGAAGTATGCATTATTAAGGCTTGAGATGAGATGAGACGCATAGTTTTGCATGAGGGTCCAGCGGCCGGTAAAGGCAAGCCAGGGTAACCCATGATGGGGGTTCGGTAGCCTAGGAAGGTTAAGCTAGGGTAACTCATGGCAATTTATGTATGACACTCTTCCTACATCAACAGTTAGTCAGTTATTATGTGGTGTGCAAATGATATACTTGACCTATGTAACCTGGAAGCAATGTATTGTCTTGTGAGTTTTTGTACTATGTTAAGTGATGTTATTTTGGTATTTGAGTCAGTTTAGTTATGTTTAGCCTTTGTCTAGAGGTAGTTGGACTTGACTAGAAATCCTTGTTACTATCTCCTAGCACAGGGGGTGAGCCTTTGGGTTTCACTTGGTTGGTGGAACGTGCACCTTACACCATTGGCTTTGTTCGTGATCGTGTGGACGAGACTCTCATATTGGAGAGCTCGTTGGATCGAGTTGCTCCTCTAGTTTCTTTCATCTCTGTTATTCTTGTATTTCATTACCCCTCATTTGTATCGAGGTGGAAATTGTAATATATTATCATGTTTCTTTGATTTACCTCATTCGGGGAATGAGTGTTGTAATTATAATGTAAACAATTGTTATTGGATATCATGATGTATCGATTTGTCTTTGATGTTATATCATGTATGGAATGTATGCACCCTCATTTTCTTAAGTAATTAAATGTTATGATTCATTTCATGTATGTGGTTTTGCGGGTTTATAGTAATCTCAACCTCGTAGCCTTAGGGGATGTTGGCAAAGTATAGTGAACTTGTATGTAGTAGTTCTTTAACAAAAAAAAATTTGTTGCGTTTGGTTAGTGAATTGCAATTTCCCCTAGGGTTGCGTGGCGGGGCATTACAAATTCTCTTAACACTTCCAATTTCTCTACAAATTATAGATATATGCATACTATCCCATTGTATTTACATCCCTATGCACCTAAATTATATGTTCACTAAATGAAAGAAAGTAAATAAATTCATTAAAAATAACCATAATTGTGTATTTTTAAATTTAAATCAAGTTAGGCTAAAATCAAGGATTGTAAACTCTAATAAAATTAAAGACAAAAAAATTGTAGTTATTAATTTTTTTGATCATTTTTCTAAGAAAAATTATAGCATACATCAAAGAAAAACTATGACTTATAGGAAAAACCTCCATGAAAAAATTATCACAACACATTCAAAATAACCATGATACATGAAAAACCATCATTTGTGATATATAAAAAAAAATAGACATGATACATATGAAACAATCATGAAATGTGCAATACCTCTATGATTTAAATTAAATTACTACCTTTTATCATCTAGTAGATTTTCACGAACAAAATTATATTGTGTTTCTTTTCAATTTTTTTGACAACCAAATTTATTCATATTTCAATCTATGGTTTTAAATTACCTTAAAATCGTTTATGATCACTATACACCTCTATGCATCTTTTAGACTATATTTTTTTGTTATAACTTATTATTTTTATATTGTTGGAGATTTTTTCAAGTTACATGAACCTAATCACTTTCATTAGTAAATAATAATAGTTATTTAGGTATCCAAATGTATTAAATTTCATGATCTATCAAAGAGAAAAATAAATTCAAAGATACATTAGTAAATACTTTGATGATGAGCATAAAATCATAAGTTGAATATCTATAAAATATAGTATTACAAAAATTGTAATAAAAGATCTTAATATGTTTTTCATTTCTCAACTAAAAAGTATAGATTTAAAAAATAATATAATTCTCAATGACAAATAATTGACCAAATGGCTTTACAAAACTTTCTAACCCACTGAATTGTTGGGTAAATTATGCCCCACCAGTATAATGTATTTACTATATCAAGAACCCACCAAATCAAAGTGACTATAAGCCCCAAAAGGTCTTGCAATATGAACTTGTTGAAATGTCTATTATCTGTCAAAATGTAGAGCTTTGAATGAAATGTCCTTACCCTTATTGCCAAAGGAACAACAAACAACATAAACCACACAAATAATGCCAACCATAGATATTTTCGTCCCACAAGGGTAATTGCGGAGCCAAATGCTACCAACAATGCTAATAATGCTACCATTACTGCAAGAAAACTAGTTTCAACCATAGGGCTATCTTCCTTCTTTCCAAAAACTACAAATAGTAAGAGAATTGTTGACCCAATAGAAGTACCAAAAGCTATTGTGTCTGATATCACAAACACATAGAAGAGAAAAACATAAAAAATATGTTGGCACTTTGGACCTGAATGCAACTCATGTTCTCTTAGTAGTTCTCCTCCTAATAAATCAAAGGGTGCTACAAAAGCAACTGTTGCAATCAATACTGCATTTAAAGAAATTATTTCACTTCTCCACTTTAATTGTGTTGTGGAAATCTTTGTTTCTTTTGCCTCCACTACCACCTTTGCATTATTGATTGCCCCATTATCCTCAAGTAGCTTTACGATCTAAAATGAAAAATTTAAATAAAATAAGGGGTGTTATACTATTTAAATCAAGAATAAAAGTTATAAAAGTATGCTTAATACATAATAAAAATTAAATAAGTACATAAAATTATTATTTGAAAAGGATAACTATGCTCTTCAATTTATCCAATTAATTCAAATGTGTTATTAATGTATGTGTGCGGTTTTCAAAGTTAAGTATCTATGGATAGTGTGTCTTGTTAGGAATATAATATAAATATTAAACTATATTCATTTATTCAAGGATTTTTCTTTTTTATCCTAATTTATGTTCAATGGCATTTTATGCATATCATGGAATTATATTATTACATATTTTCACATTATTAAGTATAAAATAAACTTATTTTAATGTTATGTCAAATTCACATGACCTTAAGTTGTTATTTGTTTAGTTTTTTGATATTAATGTGTGCTATTGAATTTTAGGCATGTGTCAAAATTTACCTTTTCATTTAAATTTATCTTATATTATTAAGGCTCACTAGTCTTGTCTTGAAGAGCCATTATGTCATAAGTTGTACAACATTCAAGATTCCATTCACTCAAGGATTAAATGGTCCAATAAAATAGAAAGATATGTAACTAAATAAACTTTGACCACTAATGATCAATTGTTATTAGTCACTAGATATCCATCCATAAGATTCTACCATAAAAGGGAAAGGTTTGAACTAAAGAAGGATTATTATTATTTTCATGCAAAAACCTAGTAACTAACCAAGATAATTCATATTATTTATTTAAGGATAGTTTTAGTTTCAAAAGTATGGTTAGGTTTAATGTTTTTTTTTATCATTGTTTTGATCAATTGTAAATTTTATTCTCGATCTAAGTTGTAGGGTGAACTAGGGAATGATCTTTTATATTAGTTAGTAGTTCAACAAGATCATACAATGCACAAAGGAATCATATATGCAAACCAAAACACATGAAATTCTGAAATCTTTTGGTAAGTATTGTCACTTCTCTTCATAATGAGTAAGATCATTTTATAGAGAGGAAAGATGATCTAAAATTGTTATGCCTCTTCTACTTCATAAAAATTATAAAGCATCTATTTACATAAGTAGGCCATCAAATAGGATCCATAAATATGCTAAAAAGACTATGCACATGTTTTACATTGAATATGTGGACAATTGAAAATATATGTCAAACTTGCATGGTTCCAATTGTACCATAAAGACATGAGGTGTAAAAACCATATTGTGTTAGATGTGTATGGTGTCAATTGAAGAGGCTACTAGATTTGTTGTGCATATGTGTCTAATGATATAACATGTTGATGTGATTTCTTTATGTGGCATGTATATATGGCTTGAATAGACACTAACATGTGTAGCAATGTGTGATTCCATTATACATGTGTAATAATTGTTACATAATGGCACATGAGAAGTGCACATGGATGTTTGAGGATAGTGTTCTATGTGGGTGGAAGAGTAATATGTTCCATGTATTAAATAAATCTAAGTATAAAAACCTTATTCTAAAGAGGATGCATGAGGTTGTGCCTAGATAATTCATCTCTTATTAAGGAGTAATGAGTAATGATCCCTATTCTATTGGTAGTTAAATAAGGAAATTGTACATGCAATTTTTAAATAGCATATTGGTTAGGTTGATCTACATGCTATTCAATAGTAACTACTTGAAAGATTTTATGAGTATTGTTGTGAGTACGAGTTATAGTGGTGTTGATGATTTTTCCCCTCATAGGTACTTGTGAATTCACTAGGTTTAATTACATAGAATTTTTTATAGTCATGCGATCTAGTGGAGGGGGTGAAATAACTTAAGAATTATGATTTGAATACAAGGTGTGTGTCGAAGTAATATGGAAAGTAAAATATTAAGGAATTCTAACAATGTATAAAAATAATAATATAAGGATCAAAACATACATGAGTAATCTTATAATTTGTCCCCTTGAATCATTCCTTTTGAATATGCAACCAAATTTGGTGACCTACCTAAAATGAGTGAGTTGTGTAATGAGTGTCATAGTAGTCTCTAAATTTCTATTGTTGGCATGTAAGTACCTATTGAACTTGTTAATGTATATCCTAGAGGTGTTATAGAAATTTTTGTTCCTTATTGATTTCTCACTCTTATGTTTGCATATCCAAATGGGAAAGTGTGTGATAGGATATGCCAAGTTTTTTAGGGGTTGAAACACAACACGTGTCTAGAAATGACCATGCACAATAGAATTGTGAAGATATATATATATATATATATATATATATATATTGTAGGCATGTTGGATGTAGTGGATGTTTCCATACCAAATGTGTAGGTGTACACTATTGTAGATGTGCATAATATGCATACGAATATTTTACTACCCCTATTTGGATATCTATCTACAAATAAAAGGCTATAGACCAACCTATGTGTGTATCTAACATTTTCCATAAATTTTATCAAAAAGTGTTAACAAACTATGGATCATAAATAATGGATGTTGGTAAACCAATGTGGACACAAACATGGCTGAATAAAATATGAAGTAACATTATTCATAATGAGGCTCTTCTTACACTCAATCATGATGGTCATCTTAGAGAGTCTATCTATAATAAAAATACCAAGTCATTTTAATTCTTTTTAATATGTGGTTAACTCAAGAAATCCATATTAATAGAATCTCAAGATCATGTAAGAGTCAAAAGAGTGGTGTAGAGTCCAAGATTCCATTGTGATACTTGTTAGAGATCCAAATTTGTACCCCTTTGCCAAGTTGTGAAAGAACTCAACAAATTTGGACTAACATGGGACTACTTTCAGGCTGTGGGTATCCTATTATGAAAGTAGACCTCCAAATTATGGGTTGGCTCCCCTTTTGATGTCACATAAACTAATGATTTCTTGAGAAAAGAGTAAAGAGATACTTGAAAATGAAACTTAACTAAAACTTGAAAGGGTGATACACCAAAAAACTAACTAAGATATGCAAACAGCTTACACATTCAAAATAATGACAAATCCTAGTTTACACAACTCATTTTTACATGCATTCTTGCATAAGTAATTTATAAGGAGGTTTTTCGGCTACACTCTTAGAAGGAAAATATTTCACAACTAAAAGAACTTTGCATTTACTAACACAACTTATAACTTGCAATAATACACTTTTCTGCTAAACAGGTGCTTAAAAATGAGACAAAACTACAAGGAAACCTAATTTTAAAAGTAATTTGATCAACCACTAACTGCACACAATAAAACATGAAATGAGAAGGAAAATGTTCAATGTCATTGATTCAAAGTACTCACTGGTATACAAGTCTATCTCCGAGTTACAATACTGCTCCTGCTGAAAAGATAACTCCAAGATCAAGCTATCACTCTGCTGGAAAGAAAAAACTAACTTCAACAACAAAGTCTGAAGTTACTTAAGCAAAAATCAAACAACTCCCTCACACAAGTCCATCTAGAATGCTCTGGTCCGATGTAGTAGAAAAGGCCAAAAAGAACCTTCTAAAATCACTCCAATCTATCTTCCACATAAAGCAAGGTCAAGCCAAGACCATAGTCATACTAAAAATGTGACAAAACTGCCTCCAAATAGCCTATTCCCTCCAAAGATAGTCAAAAACAACCTCCCACACCTTTCTCATGTCTATCAGTCATCATTGTGTCCCCAAGAGCTTTGACCCACACTTTTAGTGTTTTTACAAAAGCACAAGACTCTATTTTGCATTTAAAATAATAATTTGATTAAGTGATTCATAATAACATCACTTAATCAAACTATTTTACATTTCAAAAACAAAGGCAACATAAGAAGCCCCACCACCTCTTTGGATTACATCAACATTTGCATTATAAATAACAATAATTAAAGTGATTTGCAAATCACTTAAATAATGTTTTACAATTGATAAAAATGAAAAATAAATGATACACTCCAAATGCTTGTAAAAGCATTCAAGCAAACTTAAACTCCTCCAAGGCATTGATAAAAATTTAACTCACCCTAATTTTTGCATTTTAGAAGTCATATTGACAAAAGTGATTTATAATTATCATTTGGTCAACATTTCATATTTTCAAATATATGCAAAAAGAAAAAGGTTAATTATGGCTCGACCTATGTCAGAAGGTGAGAAAGCAAGCTCTTAAGTCTTGGAAGACTTAGCATATTTCAAAGAGACAAAAGATTCACTAAGGCACATTGTCTTCAAATGTAATACAAGGTAAAAATGCTTAAGTTTGAAAATGCAACACAAGGAAAAATTGCCTAAGGCATAAAACTTTATCTCCTAGCCCACGTAGCATATTAATTTGTGATTTGCAATTTTTTAAAACACAAGGTAAAAATACCTTGGTAGGCCTCCATAGGGTTTCCAACCCTAACACAAAACCATGGGAAAAAAGAAAAAATCCATTCACTTTGCTCGAACCTTCTGGAGCTCCACTCTGGCTGCCATGGGGTTTCTGGTGTAGCATTGTAGAGGGTTTCCTTGGCCAATTCTTGACAAATTTTGTGTGATTTCCACTTGAAACAGAGAGGTAAGTGCTTTTCTCAAACCAAAACTAGCTTTCTCTCCATTCTTTTGGCTATTTCATGCATTAAGGCCACGACCATGAGTATTTTCTAATGTAATTTGTTACTTTATTTTTCTTTGTGGTTATTCTATCTGCTTTCAGCCGCCATTGATGTGATTTCTTGAAGCTTCAAAGGTGAAAGAAATTTGCATTCTAATAAAAAATGAACAATTTTAGCTCAGGTAAGCTTCGATCATATTCATTCCTTGATTCTCTTCTTTTATTTTAGTGAATAAAAGCTCAAACACGAGCTGTTCTCTATGCAAAAGAATGATGCAAAAGTCTAGATTTCCTTTGTATTTCTTTATGCATTTTGCTTGTGAGCCCGACCTTTGGTTTTCATTGACATTTCTAAATGTAGAACTTGCATCTTTTTAGAAAAGACACCTTCTATAGGTATTAATGGAAGAAAACCCTATTTATAATCTCTGCATTTGAATTTAATTCAAAACCCCAAGTGGGTTTGTCATTTTGTGAAGAAATTTCCTCTTTTAGGCTGCGACCATGAAAGAACAACTGGTTCTTTGACGTTTCTTTAGTGAGCTCTAATGGAGGAAAACCCTTCTTCATTCTATGTATTTTGCATTTAAATGCAGAAACCCCAAGTGGGTTCTTTGAAAACTAACTCTTCAGGCTGCAACCTATAGAAATGAAATGGATTTTTGTGCATACTTTTGTTGCTTTTTTTGAAAACAAAACTTCATGATATTCCTTTCAATATCTCTGAATTTGCAATTTCATAACAAACCCAAATGGGTTCTTACATTTTTAAAAGAAAAACTTGATTTTTAGGCTGCCATGAAATAATGCATTGGGTTTTTTACATTTTCTGTATACTCTGAACATCGCCATGAAATTTCTCTTTTACCATCTTTGTATTCTGCATTTTAAAACAAAACCCTAAGTGGGTTTTTTCACTTCATGAAGAAAATCCATTCTTCAAGCCATGGCATCCAAAATGAACGAAATGGGTTTTTGCATTTTCTGTTTTACTAAAAAAGAACTCCATGATGCATTTGGGCATTTCTAATCCTGTATAGTTTATGAAGAGGCTTTTGAATTTTTTTGCAAAATGATTTAGTGCCATTACAGAGAAAATAAAGATATATCAACATCTACTCTCTCTTTTGTAGGTTCTTTGTTGATAAAATCATGCAAGATTATAATATGAATGAGATTTTCTACGAGATGATTAGTAAAACAAGAGCTATCTCAGTCAACTTCTCCACAAACAAATGTTGCCCTGTGTGAAGAAAAATGGTCTGCACAAAAAATGATTCAATGCTATTGCATAGTATGTGTATAAATCAAAGACTCAACACATCTTTTCCATTTTGCAAATTCTTGAGAATTATGAAGGCTCTATTTTTTATTCTCTGCATTCTTGTTATTACTAGCACATTGGTGACTTCATATTTTGAACTCCATGGTCACTATCCTCTCTTCATGACACTAAACTTCTCTTTGCTATGAATGTGATTGTCCACTAATAATTGTCATTTAATGACCTGAAGCTTTGTGATGACTGTTTTGCACTACTCAAGGCATCCATGTGTTTAATTGTGATTGCATAGTGACCACCCACTTCTCTTACAATTTAGAAACTTCAATCACACTATCATTTCTTCTTCTAATTTTGATACTTTAAAACATGCTTAGAAGTGTGAAGTATGAACTTAAGAGAAATTGATTGCCTACCATGGTGATGAAATGATTGCTTGTACAACTGTCCCTTTAGGACTTTTGACTCTCACATCATATGTTATCATTTTTACACATGACTATGTGGTTGCCTCTTTTTCAATGCTTTCAAAATTTCACTTCCTTGTTGACTGTAATGATCATGCACTGTTCCACTTGTTCACTGTTGTTTGAAATGCATTATCTTGTAACTCGATGTTGATGAGTTGATATCAAATGGTTGAACTCTTTTGTTAATTCCTTCTTAACATGCTCGGTTGGTCTTTAAATGAAAACGTTTGGACTTACTGAAAGGCAACAACCTACTTGACCATTTAAAAAACAAGAAACATATGAAAAGAAAGATGACTATCTCAAACACAAAATAAAATGTATGTTCAGTACCTCATCTCTCATTGTTTGATTCGTTTTGTGTTGTCTCTTGATGTATATGGCTGATCATTTTGCCATGATTGCAATACTTCTGTCATGGATGATTGCCCATTGATCTTTGTTGTCCTATAACATCAAATGATTGTGTGGTTGCCTCTTCATTTGTGCGTTGTCTTACATTACTTGTTACTATCTCCTCTGAGAGGACTACCACCCGTGATTTGTCTTTCATTGTCTAGCACACCTTCATTTGATTTCTCCACTTTATAAGGGTTGCTCTCATATGTATGGGCTACTATGGTGACTAATTGATATGCCAAAAATATAGGAGCACATCTTGTTGCATGTTCACTTAATTTTCCTTTGAGTATTCAATGAACTATGCTTATGCATTCAATGATTTTCCCATGTATTGAAGCCACTGTCATTTTAAGGAGATGCACATATTTGTCTTCACAAGCACAAAGCAGGTTGAATGTACACACCTTCTCTTGAATTTATTTTTGTAAATCAATTGTTTATGACTTTTCATGTGTCCATGACATGATGCTTCTATATATGCTCATTTGATGAAGGTACCAAGCTTGAAGTACTATCTCTTTGATGCAAGATGACTGTTACTTTTCATTGTTATTTACTACATTGATTTGAAGCTTAGTGGTTGTTCCTTGCATCATGACTGCTCCAATCTTCATGATTTCCCTAACAATTTCTTGTTGCCCCATAAGGTTTGTTACTTAGTCTCCACAATCATTTAGGTCCCTTTGATCTTTGTGCAACAAACTAACATCATATCCTCCTCATCTCTTATTGTTCACTGTGGTTTTCCATGTTCTTGCTTTGAGTGACATTTGTCACTCTCTATCATGACATTGTTCACTTATCCTTGCATGCTATGATGTTCATAACATATGTGAATGCATCTTTAGTGAAGTTTCTACCCATCATTTCAGATTTATGGTTTTCTCATTGTATTTTGACAATGCTTGATAGCTCTAAGTTGAAACCAAGAAAGCTCCCCTTGTTGCCCCGTAGCATGCACTCATTATTGTTGTCCTTTCATGAGATGTAGCATGATTTGTTATTGTCCTTGTCATGAGATCATTGTTGCTGTCCTCTTATCCACCTAAGACTACCCTTTGAAAACTATTAAAAAAATCATTGTTATACTCACTTGGCATCATGACCTTGGCTTCAAAAATGAGTTTCATCTCTATGTTTCATGATTGCTTAATAGATATCAGTACTCACTACCATTTCTTTTGCTTTAATCCTACTGGGCAGACCTATGTCATTTATGGTGGTGACCTGAAAATTCACAATCCTAAATGATGTGTGCTCGTTCAATAGGATTGAAGTGAGATGAATTGAATTGTGTCTTTCATGCAACAATGCATGATTATCTTTGTTCCTTTTTACTGCTCCATATGACTCATCATGGTTTCATACATGAATTGATATATCCTTCACTATATTAATGGATGCATAATTGAACTTGATGCATCACAAAAATCATTTGCTTCTTTAATAAAATGGATCTTGGATCCACTTAAGAAGATTGAAAGACATATCCAGCAAAATACTGCCCCCTTTGGCATGATGACAGCCTATTGATTGATTCATTGTGAAAAGATGAAGGGCAACTTTCTTGATGGTTCACATTATTTGTTGCATCTTTTGAATCTAATAATGAAAGTTGATCAATTGGTGTGATTCCATAATGATTTAATGCATCAATAATATGTTTATCATTGATTTGATCAAGTTACTCAATTTTCTATCCCTTCTAAAATATAAGAGGGCAACATGTTGGGCTCAACCCACCACATTTTGCTCCACATGCTATAATTAGCTAAATCAAAACAGTAACAAAGACTTGTCCTAAATCTGCACAAGGAACAAACCAGTTAGATAAACAAAGTATATCATAGGTGTGCTTGATTGCTCTTTTCTTATTTTCTTGAACACTTATGGTATGTTGTCTATTTTAATGCTTATGGACATCAAATTACATGTTTATGGATGTTTTGCACATATTTTGATTAGTGACCTTTCATTGCTCTAACAACTCTTTTTTCAGATGCAGGAAACCTAGAAGCAGTGAGGAGAGCGTCAAATAGAAGTAGGAGAAGGCCAATGGGATTTGTCATTCCACCAGGCAATGACGAGTCCCTTTTCATTTTACATGCATCTATTTTTTGTTTATCTATAAGCGTATAGTCTTTTCTTTATAAGCATTAGACTAGTCAGTCCCTCGACTTGTGAGGGACATTATACACTTATGATCATCAATAAAGATTACATTTGCAATACATGTTGGTTCTCTTTCTTATTTGTATGCAATTGCAAAACTAGAATAATGCAATGTGTTTTAACAATCTCCTTTATGCACATAATGAAATTTAACAGGAAATGATGTATCTTTTAATTTTTAAATGCAAACACAATAATAAGTTACCTAATTTAGCTGGAAGCAAAAAATCAGGTAACAATACTACAAGAAATACAATACATGTGAGGAAAATAAAAGTATTATTGGAGTGTTGCCATTGTCTTTGTAACACAAATATGTTCAATAATTTTTTTGTAGTTTACATCCCAAATAAATCTCTATTGTGGAACATTCCTTTTTGAACATTGATATTTCCAAGTAAATAGGTAAGCTTGTTGGATAGATAGAACTTACCGATTATAAAATTCCTCTTTTTGTTTCTAATTTTGGATTAATTTGTTTCTAATTTTGGATATTTGGATTATTATATAATCGTGATTTTCTCTTCTAATTAAGTTGAGATTAAACTTATGTTGGATGTTATAACATTTTTTAAAATGTTGTTAAATTATGGAATGTAATATCATTGTACTAATTTTTAAGGGAACTCTATTATGTATAATTATTTTATTTATGTACTCAAATTCTATTTGATGAGATGGTATCACTAATGTCATTCTTTGGTTATAAGAATATGGGGTTTTGTCAGGGATTGGTTAAGGTAAACAAAGGAAATTTATGTAAACAAACTTGATATATTTATAGTGTCACTAGCGTTGTATGATATATGATTATGAAGTTGATTCATTCCAATTTTTGTATATTGTGTATTTTTGGTTTTTATTTCAATTGATCATCTTGGTTATTGATGATTTTTGTGACAAGTGGAATTGTGTTGATACTTGCACATATAAATAATTGGAAACGTGTATCACATTTCAATAAATGTATATGTGGAAGCGTAAATACACATCGCTACTAGTGTAGTTATGTTTTGTGCTTTGTATTTTCATAGAATTATCTATTCTATGTCTAAGAATATTTATTTTATATTAACTCTAAAATTAAAGCATTGCTAAATGATTTCAAGGTGAACGAGTTCTCACAGTTATAATAAATTTATTAATAACATTATAACTTTTCAAAGTTATTAAAAAAAATCATAGATACTAAGATGATAAATATTAATTAATTTTAGTATTTCAATGATAATAAGAATGAATGAGTTAAACTTTATATAAATTAGAAATTTAAAAATTAAAATTCCTATTATAAGGAAATATAAAAAAACGTACTTAAAATAAAAATAAAATCTCACAAGCAACATGATAAGATGGGTTATGTTTTTTAATTAAATTTTATCGATATATAATAACGGAATTTTTAATCCACATTACTAAAGGTGGCAAGTGAAGGATAGGGAAGCTAAATTCTAGCCAACTGATAGATGGTTGCATTGAATGCAAGAATCTCAAATGTTGTAGTGTTCTTTGGAGTTTTAGTTGTATTGATTTTATTTTTGTTTATTTTTGGTGGGTTCTCCTCTTGTTTTATGGAAAAATATTTTGAAATGGTTACTAATTATTTTAATTAGAAGTAAGAATAGAAGACTACCAATAAACTACTTTCATTGTTCGTTTGGAGAGGAAAGTGGGAAAATGATTTAATTTTGGAGGGTATTAGTTGGTGTAATCAAATTTATTCCATTATTAGTATATATCCTTTCTTGTTGTAGTTTTAAAATATTTTGATTATCATAAATAACTATTTCAAAACAAGAAATTAATAGGAATGAGCTAAGGTTGATTGTTTATTATTTTATAAGACTTAACACTATGAAAAGTAAGGGGTGCTTAATTCCAATGTCCATACAATATGAGATTTTTAATGGTTTTAAAGATTTGTATTTTGTTAAACTCTTGTCAATGAATGTGTTTTAAGAGTAATTAAATTTTGAACTTAACCCTTGAGTTGTTTCTTTAACAATCTTGAAGTATTATGAAATAATTGTATTTTCA
The DNA here is from genome assembly GCA_007258455.2 of Sequoia sempervirens. Taxonomy (NCBI): domain Eukaryota; kingdom Viridiplantae; phylum Streptophyta; class Pinopsida; order Cupressales; family Cupressaceae; genus Sequoia; species Sequoia sempervirens. Next base: position 54,819 of record VDFB02372955.1, on the reverse strand, counting down.
ATATTTATTTAGGAGAAAAACTATATCATAACTAGGAGTATGCTTAATTTAGAAAATAATAATGGTTCCTTAATCTTAATAGGCCAAGCTTGAGAAAAAAATGACTTCAAACCTAAATTAGGCTAGTTATAGAATAATACTATGTACATATACTATATGTAAATGATTATGGCTTGTAAGCTAGTGTATATTATCATTGATGTTACTAGGTGGTACCCAAAATAAGATAATACTTGGTATCTCACTATGAATCAATATTTGAGTTTTTAAGCTTGCATTGCGGGTTTTCTTATCATATATACATACCTCATGTTAGAGTGAATATTGTGAATAAAACATATAAGATCTAGGGAGATATAACCAGGAAATAAAGTTTTTAGTTTGTGAGAATGTTACTGTGAAATGGTTGCTTTATAATTTTCTTTCAATATAGGGATTTATTATCTTGAATATTTTGTTGTTAAATTTTGATTCTAACTATTTTTTCTAGAATATATTGTTAATTTGATTTAATGTTAGTGTTATCACTTGAATGTGCACCCTTTGTTGAACCCTATTCAACCACTCAGTGAAACATTGGAAGACCTCTCAAAGTGTGGGATTTGAAAACAAAGATCAACCTTCAGAGAAGGCCAACTTCCTAAATGGTTATCACCTACCTAAGCTATTCTACTATTTTGCCAAGGAAAGGGGAAGAGAAAAATGCATAAACTAAAAATGCTAAAAATGAAACTAAGAAGGTGATACACCAAACTAAACTATGACATAAAACTCAGTCTCCAATCACTTGACTACAATGACAAAAATTAAACTTGCACAACTCATTACTACATGCCTTTGCATAAGTACTTCACAAAGAGGTCCTAATGCTCAAACTCCTAGGAGGAAGATAACTCCACAACTAAAAGTTATATGCATTTTTTGACATAGTTTGCAACCTGCATTAACATACTTTTGCATAAAGGTGCTAATATCTGAGATAAAGTTATAAGGAAATGAACAATACCTCACAAATAAATTGATCAATCACTTGAACATGCACACAATAATGCAAAGAACTAGTAGGAAAAAACTTCAAATAAATGATATCCAAGGTCTTCACTATATTTCATATCCCAAAATGAGTTACAAAAGTATGCCAAAAACTATCTAAGGACTGAAAAGTCACTAAATCCCAAAAAGTTCATAATCAGAACTAAGTACAAAGGAGTCAACAAAGTGACTATATCTCCAGCTCCCAAGCAGTTGCACCAAAGGAAGAACTAGAAACTTCCTTCAGTCAGATGCCTCCAAAAATCCAAGAATCTAGCAACTGAATCTCCTCCAAAAGAGCTCTCATGTGTGGAAAAAGCCAAGTTTGACCATGCCAAGCTTTAAGGCATGCAAAACCACCCCCAGATGTTGTCATAACCTCCAACAAAGTGAGTAAAAGCTCCTATATGCTCTGCACATGTTTAACCAATTGCTTCAACCACCCCTATATTCTAGCAAAGCATAAATTCTCTCAATTCATGTACAAGGCATGACACCTTACTTTTGCATTTAAAAATAGCATTTATAATTAAGTGATTTATAAATTATCATTTAATCAAAATGTTCTACATTTAAAAAAACAATGCAAAAAAGAATACAAGGCTCGACTAAAAGAGTCAAGGCAAAATTTTTACAAGGTTATGAAGCTAGTGTGCATTACACAAGAAAGAAAAATAAGGCCCACTAGGGTAAAACCCTTGACCAAGACATGTATTAGTTGCTTCATATATTTTTAAAATAAAGGTGAAAATTCACCTTATGTTGTCGGCCCCAAACAACCCAAAGTGCTTTGCAAAACATTTCATTTACACCGACCTTTCTAGAAGTTTGGAGGGGGCCGACATAGGGTTTCGACTTGGAGCTTTTCTTGCATTCTCATGGAAGATTTTGAGGCTTTGGTGACATATTCACATCATTTTCTGGCAAAAATCATCACAAGAAAATGCTCTAGGTAGCTTTTATAAGCATATTCAGTCTTTTAATTTCATTTTCTATGGAGAAAATGCTCGAACTTGGGCTTTACTGTATATTAATAATGAACATTCTTTTCAAAATTTCTATGTACTCCATATGCTTGATGCTTTTTTGGAAAAGAAAACACATCTTGCTCTTTGTGTTTTATTATTTGTCACTTTGATTAAAAACCATAGGTCGTGGCATCTCTTATGCATTATGTGAAAGAATAGAATTAGAAACCCTCCTCTCTCTTTATGGGTTTCATTTTCGTTTTGAGGGTTTCATTTACTTGCAAATAAAAGAGTCCTCTATAATTTAGATGGCCATGGCTAGAAGCAGGTATTCGAGGGCTTTGTTAGATCCTTTGTGCAACCACTGTATCTATGAATGCATTATGTAGAATTTTTTTGGGTTTCATTATTTTACATTTTGAAAAAAAACCATAGGTTGTGGAAACACCTTTATTCACTACTCGTGTTTTGACATTTGACTATACCAGTACCTTTTGTATGACTTATACTATGAATTGATTACTATATTGTGTCAACAATCTGAAAGAAAATCATACTATCTTTACTGTATTGCTTTTATTAGACTGTCAAGAACATTGCCTTTACTATGATAAAAATGCATCTCACAGATAGCAGCTCTGCTTCTTTAGACTTTACAAGTTCATTCAAAACCCCTATTGTCATCTTCAACCTTGCAATCTCTTGGCATGCAAGCTTCAATTATGCTTTTATCTCTGCATACTTATGGTGACTATGCTACTCACTTTTTCTAAATTGTTTCTTTGCAAAACATTGCTTTTCAGTGACAACTTTGGGAAAGCTTAAAGATACTACCAATAATACTACTTTTTGCAACATTTGTTGGCCCACAGTTGACAGTGCACCAAAAGATTGACTTGTTAATGCCTGATACAACTATCAGAGTTAACAGATCAATGGGAGGCAGTTATTCCATGTCACGAATCCCATGGGGAGCACTGACGATCTGCCGACAAACTCCCCCTCAGTGTTACCCGAGGGGATTCAAACCCGACACCTTTGGCTTTGATACCAATTGTTGGCCCATAGTTGTTGCACCAAAAGATCAACCTGTTAATGCCTAATAGAACTATTGGAGTTAACAGATCCACGGGAGGCGGTTAGTCCATGTCACGAATCTCGAGGGGAGTGCTGACCATTTGCCAACAACATTATCATGATTACTATTAGTTGTATTGACCTTGCTACAGGCACAAACCCTTGACATATGATGACTGCCATATACTAACTTCATACTTCCTTTCACAAATTTTGGTGAGTTCTTCCTTTGTCCTTTATGGTCACCATCATGCTTGTTGTCATACATAAATCTAAGTCCTTCAAGCATTATTATAGTCATTTGAATATCACAGTCATAGATGCACAGCTTTGTCATGGACTCTTATTGCCACTCATGCTTTATTGAAAATGGCTATCATCTCTTCCTGCTACTTAACAATCATCTAGGGAAGACCTCCCTTTCATTGCACTCTATCATTCATTTGATGTCCTTCATATTCCACATGCATTCTTATTGTTTTATACCCCTTTATTGAGAACTATGCATTATTGTGACTGCCTCTTTTGATTTGTTGTCTTTACTTGCCTTGTTCAGGGTCAATTGAGCACTCACAAACTTCATTCCTTTTTGGAAAACCTTTAGAAGATTCCATGTTGCTTCTTTCCTTGGCTTTGATGATTTTTCTTGTGCCAAGATAAACTTACCAATGGATGATTGTTCTCTTTAATCAATTTTGTCATTTGATAAAGCATAAAACACAATGCCCATTATCTTTACTACACCTAAAATGAAAAAGGTAAGTGATTATCCAGCTGTTTTCTACTCATTGTACTATACCTTGCTTTAGTGCATTATGTATTGTGTGACTGCCTTGTAGCATCTTAAAGAGACTACTAATCATGTGCTATATGGTGACTATTTTCTTAACACCTACAATTCCTCATTCATTATCTCTTGATTTTATGAACACCACACACTTGCAAAGTATTGCTCTTTAATGCTACCAATGCCATGTTATAGCATACAATGTATGATAGATTTGGGATTGCTCCCCTATCCCCTAAAAAGTAATGTCATCAGGTAATTGATAAGACCACCTTTTGAATAGTCTTCATAACTATTTCCATGCACAGGATCACTATATTATTTGATCACATATGGTCACTGTTCTTGGATATCATATTTTATTGCAAACATTGTCTCTCCAAATGGAAGCAGGCCAAGAGGGAGGGACTGAAGATGATGCATAACAAAGCAACCGAGATTCATCATTCACACAATGATGGCTTTCCTTGCTTTTTATCCAATCTTAAGAATTATCCAATGCACATCTACAACGGTCGGCCACAACTTAGCTTAGACCCAAAACAAAATGATCAAACACAAAAATATTCAAATAATCATTCCTTGAATATCTGCAACACATTAAATCAACTGAGTTGGCGCCAAAATAATGATATACAAAAAAGTATCAACTGGATCTCCAACCTTGCACATGACTTGGTACTAGGCACTAAGATTTCTAGATAACACAAGAAATGCATTGATGCACCTTTTGTGATCCACAACTCAAGATAACAACTGGAAATCTGCATGTGAATCGTTGAACACCAAACTATCGGATGCTCTGTTCTTCCTGACTATCCATAATTAGACTATCGGTATAAGCAAATGATGTCATGCAGATCCACTTACCAACTAGGGTTGCCATCAATGACAACACCAAAAAATAATTGCAGTGTCTCTTTCCAACAATCTCCCCCTTTGGCATTGATGGCAACACTTAGTGAAAAATGACTAAGTGTCAGATCAAAACCAACATGAATTACACTGCCATTTCAAAAAAGAAACTTCAGACTTGGCTCAGAAAAAACAACTCCCCCTATGACTATACATTTTTCACTGTACACTTCTCCCCCTTTGACATCAATGGCACAAAAATTGGGTAAATGAAAAAAAATTCCAAAACTGTACAAACATGAGCTTGTAACTTATAAAAGTTTGAAAATATCTACAAAAATATTGCTTCAACACTCTTAAATTGTTGTCACAAATCTTTTTGAGACTCTCCAAAACTGTTACGTGACCACACATTAAGATTGAGCTTATGTAGAATCAAGATTCTTTGGATCACTACCTGGCATAGCAACTTTTGCTTCCTTCAAAGCACTCACCATTATCTCAATCTTTGAATTGATTAGTCCTCTAAGTTCACTTACTCTCCCAACAATCCTATCAAACTCATTCTTCAAGCATCTTATTTTGTCAAGTAGATATGTTACATGAATTTCTTAATGGGCAACATCACTAGCTAATGGATTAAAAGTATCAGAAATGATAGCCAATTGATTTTCAAGATCCTTCACCTTTTTCTCATTACCTTCAGTAAACTTGGACAAAAACAAACATGCCTTATAGGCCTTTCCAGCTTCAGATATAAAACCTTGAATGTCCTTCATGCAGGTGGCTAACAAATTCTTATCCTTTGCAATCACTTCCTTCAACCAAGTCTTTTACCATTAAACTCTTTTTGCACTTTATCCTCAACAAATTTCTCAAGAGACTCAAATTAAGTACTTATAGCATTTATGAGCTTCTTTAGCTCACTAAAAAAGGAACCAGAATGATCCATGACATGAGCAGGCATTAATTTATGTAGAACTTTAGATGCAAGGCTTAGTAATTCACTATCCTCTATGTGAGACTTCATAATCTTCTCACTGACCTTAGCTTGAGCAAGATGCGACCTTCATCATCTGAATTGGGGAAAAAGTGGATAGATTGATTGTGCTATCATCCAATTTAGGATCAAAATCTTCTTGGTGCTCCATTAGAGATCTCTTCACTGCCTTGGCACTGTCTCTTGCCTCCACTCTGATCTACTTAACTTGAACTTTTTCTTCTTCAGCCTTGGGTTCTTCAGAGACTATTTCCGGATTTCTTTTAGGCACTTCAGCCTCTTCATTTTGCACCTCCTTCTCCTCAGCTAATACCACCTTAGGAACTTCAGTTTCCATAGGTGTCTCTGCATCTTCCACATTAGGAGGAATTTGAAAATCCTCAGTGTCTACATTTACTTCCTCATTTTTTGGAACATTTTTAATAATCATTTCCTCAGCATTAATCTTATTCTTTGATAGAAATACTTCCACAATCTCCTTGATTTCATGAACAACAACATTAGTTTCACCAATCATGAGTTTATTCACCCTTGTCTTGCTTTTAAATCTCTTTTTAGCCTTTTCAAGGAGTGAATTCATCTCCTCAATTGACATTTCTAGACATAAATCTGCAAGAACTCTCTTCCTCAAATTCTCTTCTTTTGTTCTAGCATTTAATCTTCTAGACTCCAAAATATCATATAGACACTTGGGTAAGCCAGACATAATCTCAACAAGAACTTTATTGAAAATTTTCATATGTTTGATTGTGGCTTCTTCAAGAATTCTTTGACTTGATTCATCAAAGGTTTCATACAATTCACAAAGGGGCTTCAAATTTCCATCCTTGATAACTGCATTCTCAACTTCTTCAATTCACATAGCTGGTTTATCAATTTTTTCCTTCTTCGCTATTTATTCTTTGCCGAAAGATTTTCTCTTGTTTAACTCAACAACCTGAGTTTTGGTAGCTTTCACTTCTCTCAAAACTTCTTCTGATTCCGTTTCCTCATCTTCTGAAATAGGTTCGTATGTTCTTGTACTTTTATTCTTCTTCCTTTTACCAAAAGACTTGCATGGGAACTTCTGTTGCTTCTGCCTCATCTCTCCTCCTTCTTGCTTATCTCAAAGCTTCTATAGGTAAGCCCATCCTTTCTGCAAAAACATTTGTCTCTTTTCTTACTCATGATTATCACCGGTTTTCTCAATTCCTCATGAACTTGCATACTTTTCTCTGCATAATTTCCAAACCTCTTCTCCCCGATCCAATGGTGAACTCAACAAGTGTTATGCATACATCTTCAAGATGTTCTCTACTTCGTATCCCATAGGCATGATCCATATTGTTTTGGGATCATCAACTTCCATATGACATTGATCAATATCCACCATGAAGCAGATAATATCTTTATATTGTTCCACAATTGAAGTGGGAATTCTTTCCCTGGCATGCATCATATTCTAGGAGTTTTTGAAGTACCCCTAGAGGGTAGTGTTTTTGACTTGACGATCAGCAATTCTAAACAACATGTTCCTTATCTAAATAGTTATAGGCTCATCGTTTTTCCAATGTGCTTTTCCAACACCTTGAACCTCATCCATGAAATAGAAAAATAAGCACAATAGCAGATTACCATATTTGAAAGTATTCTTCTTATCTTTCTTGATTTTGCTCAAATTCTCAATCAACTGACTTCTAAGCAACTCACACAAATCATATTCTGCATTTTGCTTTACCATTTCATAAGTTGCATAGATGGTCGTATCAGATATAGAATTATCCAGGCTAAAATGGTATATCTTGTAGCCAATGACCATTGATGCAAATTTTACATACACTTCAACAATATCTTCTATTGTCATTGCCCTTCTGTCCCATTTTGCACCTGTTGCCTCTGTAACCTTCTCTTTTTTCATGGATTTGAAGATTGGGAGTCTATCAGTGGAATTTAGATCCGTGACTGCACATATAGCCTCTTTTGTGATCTTGAAGGGTATATTTAGCCACATGAACTCGTCATGAACATGACTCAAAATGTATCTAACCCATTCATTTTCCTCAAATATGGGAAATTTTGCAAACTGTGCGAAATTATTCTCTTCTAGGGTTTGAAATTTTGGCTTTACAATAAAATCCTTTGTAATTATATGATGGAAATGTAGATTCATTATTTGAGAGCTTCCTAATTCTTCAATATTGGCATGTATATAAGCCCTAATATCTTCTGTGTGCAATACTCTATACAATACAAATGAAAGTGCTTATAAGGGCTCGGTCTCAAGAAACTTATAAGGATCCCATTTGAATTTAGGATGCGGTCTATCCTTAACCTCTACTACCAAACGAGTGGCCATGATTGCAAAATCACAAATTCACAGGCTTTTCAATAAATGCCTTTCGGTCGGATCAAATCGAAGTTTGATTGCAAATTCTTCTTCACGCTTTGAATCTCTCCACAATTCAACAAAGTTCACTCCAGGGCTCTTCAAATTGCTTTCCTCCAAAATGCAAAGTGACAAATGAAGGAAAAAAGTGGTTTTTTATCATTCACACAACTAACCCTTTTGTCACAATAAATGCTTTTACCCTAATTCATCTGGTTACTCTGTTTTCATGCACCGAGATAGATAATTTTTCTGCGGATTTTCTATACTGCATAATACCTTCTCAAATTGGTTGAGCAACATCTGAAAAGCATTGATCCACCTACTGGACTGGTCCACATTCCAGTACCAATTGCCTACAGGGGGTTAAAGGATTTTTCTGACAGCTCCCCCTAGGCCAAAATCCTAAAACTAATTCCCGAAGGAATTACCAGAAGTAGATTCTGGTGCTGCCATATTTCTTTCAACAGAGGGATTAATTTTCATCCATTTCTTCTGCATTTGCCTCCTGATCACATTTGTTGTAACTTTCCCTTTTCCTTTGACATCCTACTGTGTATTCTGTCTTACAGAACATCTTTTGTTCCAACAAAATCTAGCAATATGGCCAAATTTGTTGCAGTTGTAACACACAACATTTCTCTGTTTAGACCAATTGTTCCATTAATTTTTCCTTGATCTGCATTGGTTAGCAATATGCCCAAGTCTATTAAATGCATAACATTTGATATCTCTATGAAAGTTATTCATCACAACTTTGCATTCACTTGACTTACGACCATACTTATAGCAATTAAAGCACTGACCTGAGAATGATGGTCCACTTGTGTTCATCCTGCTCCTACACTGAGAAGCCATATGATAAAATTTATTGCGAGCAAAACAGTAACCATTGAATCTTTGAGCATTTGGTTGTCTTACCAAATTCCTTCTAGCTCCATTCACTTGATTTTCTTGCCTGAATCTCCCTTGTCCGGATTTATTTTGTCCAGATCCAAAACTTTATGTTGGACTCAAGGAACACTGAGAGGGGGGAGGGGGTGAATCAGTGTTCAACAAATTAAACTTTCAATTCAGATCTTAAACCATTTACAACACATAAAAAAAAATAAAGATGCAAGCACATGACCAAGATGATCAAAACACTATAACACCAATATTTTTACGTGGAAACCCTGTTAGGGGAAAAACCACGGTAGAGATTAATCCACAATTTATACTCTGTTAAAAGTATGAATAAAAGGGAATGCACTTGCATTTAGGCACACTACCTAGAGCTCACTGCTCAAATTAAGGAAGGCTCACTGCCTTACAAAGTGTTTGTGATTACAAAAAAAATTGAATGAGAAGATAACATCTGCAAATGCTGATTCTAGTTTTGATGAAGCTTGCCTTTTTTTGAAACTCGCTCTGCCTTAATTCACAACAATCTTCTTTTGCTCAAGAAAATTCACTCAAGTGATCTTCTGATGTTTGCTCATACATCTATTCTGCTCTTTTCACACATTCACACCTTCTCACCACTTCATCTCTTCAAAAATGAATTATTGATCTCATATATATATCCACTAGCAAAGATTTTAATCACTTAAGTCAACTTCAACAAAACATGAAATATTCTCCAACAGTTGGCTCAAATCACAAGTTATATTTAATGCACACCCACAAAGGTCGGATAAGACATAGCTGAGACCCAAAACAATATTCTCAAACTTAAACAACTACTCCTTATACATTCACGACACACTAAATTCATTAAGTCGGCCACAATGAGTAAATAAACAAAAAACCATTCTACCGAATCTCCTAACTCATACACCGATTACTACAACACCACAAAACTTACCAATAAGGTAACATACCTGCTTAACAAAATTTTTTGGGGATCCACAACATAAAATAATGATCCGGTGAAGCATACAGATCGACTAACTGATCGGATACCCTGTTCTTCATGCTTTTTCCGGTAACACACTATCTTCTACATTTCCTGCCGGTATAAGTAGATCCTATCGCTTGACAAGATAATGACTTCAGTTGCCATCAATGACAACACTAGAAGCCATAAAAAATCTCCCCAAGCCATATGCCAACAATCTCCCCCTTTGGCATTGATGGCAACACTTAGTGAAAAATGACTAAGTGTCGAACCAAAACTCAAAACTTCAAAACACAACAAAACATTGCTCCCCCTTAGAATGCCAAGGTATTTTTCAGCTTCCTCCCCTTAACATCAATGACAAAACTTTACTGGTTACTCTCCTTTTGCTAAAATTTACACTACACTCACTCACCCTTTATTAATGCAAAAAATGATCAAAATTTGAGAAATTTCAACTACTACACAAGTCAGAAAATTATTTTATACTTATCCTTTATCTCCAAAAGAAATTTCTTCGAAGAATCTACAACAAACCCAATAATTATTAACAAATTGTTGTTTTTTGATGTTTAGTTGATGATTTGGATAAGGGATTCTGGAATTGTAATCACTTCTTCCAACTTCTCTCCTTTCTTAAGAATCTCAATTTTCTGCTCCAATTTGCATTAATTAGATCCTTCACTTTTCAGAAAGCGTCCATAAGATTGTTTCTGGAAAAGTGAACCTTTGCATGCTCAGCCTGCAACTCATGAATCTTTTTCTTGACTGCTCCATCCTAGTCCTGAAACATATTGTAATCTTGATCAATTCTGATCAACTCACTCTCAATTTGCTCCAGCTTGTCCTTGTATTTACCAACCACATGAGGCCACCGAAGACAATAATTGTAGACCTTATTTGTTGAGTCAATGCATTGCCTTAACACATTCAATTTCTTTTTTAGTTTGGCGAGAGACAACCTAAACTGCTCCTTTAGATGTAAAAATACTTCTTCCTCTTTCTTGTCCCGAGGCACAAAGGCCATAGCCTCCTTGATGCATTCAATCAATTCTTCTGGAAGTACAATTTGCAAACTTTCCAGTTTGATGTTGTGCACAAAGTATCTTCCTAGAGTGTCCTCAATGAAGTCCTGTTCATATGATGGTCCATTTAACCATATGTCAACAATCTTTTGCATTCCATCTTCCTCTTGAACAATCCACAACATATTTTCTTTGAATAAAACACCTTCTTCATTGCTTTCTTCTGCAATCATCACATCTAGTTCAAATGATTCCGGTTTACCTCTTGGAGTGTAATCATTAGAATCTTCATTTGGTATATCCAAAATTCCTTTTTCTTTGCCTTTTTCTTTAGTTCTCAGAGACTTGTGTGCTAGAGGAATGTCATCAAAAAACTCTAAAGCCCTTTTTTGCTTCTTCTCCACCTTATTGGAAGAGGATCCAACTTCAACTGCTCTTATCGAAAGAGAGATGCCAACTATTCCAAACTTTCCCAACAACTCTCTAAAGAAATTTTCATGAACTTGCTCACAATTTTCCAGAATATTGAAATGTTTAAAAATTTGCTTACAAACAGGTTCATTTTCCTTCTATACCACATTATCATTCTGAGCCAAGCAATTGAAAAAATACATCATAATGCATATAGCTAGGCTACCGAACCTAAAAGGGTAATCTACATCCTTCATCAATTTTACATTTTCCATCAATTGATCCTTCAAAAATCCACACAGATCAAAGTCTTCATCCTCCATTATTATTTTGTGAGTAATATATACTACGCCTATCGAGGTTGATCCTTCCCTGTTTCTGAAGAAAATTTAATAGGAAATTCCATGTGCAATGTACCTCATTATTGGATCTTTGATTGTTGAAATTAATAGAGCTCTTTGATCTCCTATTACTCTGGTTATGGTTTCGACCACTTGATTCTGAATCGACTTATTTTTTAGAAAAAACTCCAATATTGCATAACCTTGTTAGATTTTTGATCACCTCTTTTGAAATTTGATATGGTTTATCCATAGGAAGGATATCATCACCCAATCTGTTCAAGATAAACCTGACCACTTTCGCGTTGATGAAATAAGGAAACTCATTCCAGATGTCCAAATTCTTATGTTTCGCACCTTCAAGCCACTTCAATTCACTAGCTGGCAACAAATTTCTTACATCCCTGATCTTCCTACTACTATATTCATCCAAAGTCACTATTCCTTTGATTTGCTTCATTTTACTTTTCGTACCAGACAAGGTTTTCTACTAAGCACAAAATTTCAAAATTCTACAAGCAACTGAAATACTTGAAGAATTCACCACCGAATTTGCTTAACTCCTTTGACATTTTTCTGTAGAGGCTATCCTTCTATTCTTCTTCAATGCAAGGTGACAAATGAGGGTTCCAAATACCCTTTTATAACTTTGCACACCTAACCTTTTCACTGCATTAAATACTTTTCCCTAGGAGTTACAGTAACTCTGTTTTCTTAGGTAGCAAAAGAAAGATTTGTCTGCGAACCTTCTACTTCTCATGTTCCTGCATAAGTGATTATTGATGCATTTTCAAACTTTTATCATAGCTACTAACAATTTTCTGCATTTTAGTGCCAGCTACCGATAGGGGGGTCAAAGGGTTTTCCTTGAAAACTCGCCCTAGGCCAATGTCCTAAGATCAATTTTTGGAGGAATTATCGAAGGCTGCTTCTGGTACAAGCTTATTTCCTTCATTAGATCCACTCTTCTTTACCCAAATTTCTTCATCTGATCTCTTATCTCTTCCACAGTCACTTTTCCTTTTCCTTTTTCATCTTTTTGCGAAATTCTTCCTTTGTATACTAGACCTCTTCTGTCCATATTTTTGTTCCTATAGAATCTTGCAATGTGACCAAATCTGTTACAATTATACCACACCAAATTTCTCTATCTAGACCACTCATTCCACTGATTTCTTCTTGATATGCATTGATTAGCAACATGCCCAAATCTTCCACAAGAATAACATTTAACATTTCTTAAACTAACAGATATACTTCTGCATTCAATTGACTTGTGACCAAAATTTTTGCAATTAAAACACTGACCAAGAAATGATGGACTGCTTGAATTTATTTTACTTCTACACTAAGAAGCCATATGAGAAAATTTATTGCAAGCAAAGCAGTAAAGATTAAACTCTTGAGCATTGGGTTGTCTTACCAGATACCTTCTGCCTTTGTTCATCTGATTTCTTTGTCTATAATCCTTATGTTCAGATCCACAGCTTTCTTCCTTCTCATATCCAAGACCTCGCTTATCATTTGCATCCTTTTGTCCTTTAGTCAGATCATCAAGCTTAGCATAATTGATCCTAAACTTCTCCTTCTACTCATTTGTAGTAGCAAATTCATCACTGAGAATAACTATCTATCTTTCAAGTTCTTGTTCATTGTTTTTGGATTGTTGTAGTTCAATCTCTAGCTGAATGAATCCATTATTTACTATGTTGTATTCTTCAAATTTTTCTTTTAAGGACTGGGCCAGATTCTCCTCATTCTTCTTCCTTTCTTCAATCTCCTTAGTTAGCTTCATTGCCACAAATTCCATGTCAAGCCTTCACAAAGTAGCATTATTTCTAGCAAGTTTTTCATCTTCAATTATCTCTTTTTAGGGTCCTGACCCAGTGAACATCTTCCAAGTTTTATTTTTTTTTGCTCTCCAAATTGATCACAAAGTTCCTTCCTCTTTTCTCTTGACTCATTGATTTTATCCTTCAATGATTGAATGAATTTCTTAGCATCCACAAGATTTGCTTTTAATCCCATGATATCTCGCTTTAGGACCGGGACCAAGATCATCAAGTGCCACCATAAGCTACTGTTGAATACCACTAGATTCCATTGTATTCCAAGATCCACCCTGCTATTAAACTCTATAGAGGCAGAATCAGGCTCTAATACCAATTGTTGGACTCCAAGGAACACTAAGAGGTGGAATCAATGTTCAACAAATTAAACTTTCTAATTCAGATCTTAAACCATTTTACACCACAAACAAAAATAAAGATGAAAGCATTACGAACAAGATGATCAAAAATAACATAACACCAATATTTTTACGGAAACCCTATTAGGGGAAAACCACCGCGGGAGATTAACTACAATTTATACTTTGTTAAAAGTATGAACAAAGGGAATGCACTTTTACTGCTCTGTATTTCCACCGGGCCAAATTAAGGAAGATTCACCGCCTTTACAACAAATTGAATTGAGAAGATAACATCTACAAATGCTCGATTTAGTTCCATGAAGCGTATAAACCGATTCTCGAACCTTCGTCATCCCGCGAACTCCGGGCCTCTCAAGCTCATATGCCTTAATTCAATAACAATCTTCTTCTCGCTAAAGCAAATCCACTAACTAATCTTTTGATGTTCGCTCATACATTTGTTCTGCTCTTTTCATACATTCACACCTTCTCACTACCTCGTCCTTCTTTCAAAATGAATTACCTATCTCATATATATATATATATATGCTAGCAAAGATTTTGATCACTTAAGTCGGCTTCAACAAAAACATGAAATATTATCCAACAATTAGCTCAAATCACAAGTTATATTTAATGCACACCTGCCAGCATATAAGACATAGTTGAGACCTAAAAAAATATTCCCCTAAACTTAAATAACTACTCATACATTTTAGGACACGCCATATCTATCGAGTCGGGCCACAATGAGCAAATAAACAAAAATTATCCTACCAATCTCCTAACTCGACATCGACATCGTAACACTCACAAACTACCAAATAAGGTAACATACATGCTTAAAAAGATTTCTTTTGGGATCCACAATACAAAAATGATGATCCTGGGTGAAGCATACGATTGGATTCAATTGATCGACACTGCTCTTCATGCTTCTCACAGAATAACATTAATCGGGTTTTCTACATTTCCGCTTCTAGACAGATCCTCGATTTGTAGGATCAGATAATGACTTCACTAACACTAATGATAACACTAGAATCCATAAAAATATCCCCAAGCCATATGCCAAAACTTTCTCCTTCCTCATAGCCAAGACCTCGCTTGTCACCATCACCTTTGACCCTTTAAGCTATTTTTCGCTAATTATTGTTTTTAGATTGTTCCGATTCATTGTCCAATCAACTGCATTATTTAGATTTTTCTTTCAAGGATTGAGCAAGCTTTTCTTCATTCTTCTTTCTATCTTCAATTTCCTTGGTCATTTTCATCATGATGGATTCCATCTCACGCTTCATGGCAACATTTTCTCTAGAAAAATTTTCACACTCTTTTGTTTTCTCTTTCAAGGCATGGTTGAGTTGTTCATCTTCCATGCTTCTGTTCTTTTGCTTGAGCTAATCACATAATTCCTTTTTTTTCTATCTTGATTCATTGATTTTGTCTTTAACTAATCGGATAATTTTTTGTAATTTTTAAGACTTTCCTATAGTTCCCTAAGGCTTCCTATATTTTGACTGGCCAAGATCATCGAGGGTCACCATAAGTTGCTATTGAATATTGCTTGTATCCATTGAAAACAATTTCTAGGATCTCACCAAGTCAAGTAGACTTCTTCTCTCGAGAAACTAGCTTTGATACCAATTGTTGGAAACAAGCAACACCGAGAGGGGGTCAATTAGTTTTCTGCAAAAATTAACTTTGTTATCCTGATCATTAACCCACAATAAGAATTTAACCAAAAGAGATATGCAGAAACATAAAGCAAATAACCACAATACCATAACACAAGGATTTTTATTAGAAACCCTGTCAGGGGAAAAACCACGGTGGATGGCTAATCCACAATATAATCTGAGTATACCCAAAAAGAAGTTTACAATATGGAAATGTACTTGCATTCATCCTCACTGCCTAGAGCTCACTGCTCAAAAATAGGAAGGCACACTGCCTTACAGAGATTTGGATTACATCCAAGAAAATGAACTTAAATAATAGCATCTACAAATGCTTGATTACAGTTCCAGTTAGGATCAGTTATTGATCTTCTATCCTTCTAACTAATACTGAACTTCTTCTCTGCTCTGCTCTGACTTGCACAACAAAATCTTTATGCACAAGTGAATCTGTGCATAAAATCACTCTAACACTCTCTTGATATTCACAATACACATCAACACACCATGCACACACACCAAAATGATATAATAGATCATACATATATATCCACGACTAACAATTTAATTGCAATAAGTCAGTTTTAATAAAACTTAAAAATATTAGCAATTGTCGGCCCAAATCTTAAGAATTATCCAATGTGCATCTACAACGGTCGGCCACAACTTAGCTCAGACCCAAAACAAAATGATCAAACATAAAAATATACGAATAATCATTCTTTGAATATCCGCAACACATTAAATCAACCGAGTCGGCCCCAAAATATTGATAAACAGAAAAGTATCAACCGGATCTCCAAACTTGCACATGACTTGGTACTAGGCACTAAGATTTCTGGATAACACAAGAAATACACTAATGCACCTTTCATGAGATCCACAACTCAAGATAACAACTGGAAATTTGCATGTGAATCGTTGAACACCAAACTGTCAGATGCTCTGTTCTTCCTGACTATCCATAATTAGATGTGGTATAAGCAAATGATGTCATGCGGATCCAATTACTGATTAGGGTTGCCATCAATGGCAACACCAAAACATAATTGCAGTGTCTCTTGCCAATAGTTTTGACACTGTGTCTAAGAAGATTTCCTTCATGAACAACAAAAATACATTTTCTAGGGTTAAGGAATATACAAAATTCCCTACACCTCTCAAACACTTGTCTCAAATGGAAGAAATGTTCATCTGCTTTTTTAGAAAATCTTGTTATGTCATCAAGATATATAAGCACCAATTTATGAATCAGCCCCTGAAATACCATGTCCATGCCCTCTAAAAGGTAGCACCAACATTAGAGATACCAAATGACATTCTTTTATAGGCCACAATGCCCCACTTTGTGGTGAAAGCAATCTTATACCGATCTTCTTCCTTTACTAAAACTTGGTTATAACCAGAATAACAAGGAAAATTGTTATGAACTAGCAACTACTTGAAGGATCTGCTCCATATTGGGCAGCAGATATTGATCTTTCAATGAGGCTCTATTAAGGTCTCTAAACTCTACGCAAAGCCTTATTTCTTTGTTTTTCTTTCTAACTAGTACAAGGTTAGAGACCCACGAGGTATGCTTGATTGGGAAAATAATGCCTCCCTCAATCAGCTTGGTCAATTCCTTTATCATAAGCGGCTAAAGTTTTGGATTTAAAGGCCTCTATTTATGCCTAACAAGCTTTGCATTTGGCTCTAATTCTGTGGTATGTTGGAAAATCTAGGGAACAAATCCCTTTAAATTTGAGTACTCCCATGCAAATACATCTTGAAATTCTTGAAATAGAGCAACAAAAGCTTGCCTATCTGCTTGTGAACAAATTTTACCAATTTTAAGGAGCTTACCTTTGAATATCTCAAGCTCTTCATAATGTTCCTCCTTGACCTGCATGTTGGTCTTGCTCCTTTTGAGCTGATCATCAGTGCTAAAGATGGATTCTAAAGTAACTAGGCCCCTGGGCAGCTTGTTAATTCTCAACTGAATAACTTGATCATCATATTGCTGCTTAAATTTCTCCTGGTTTTCCATTGAAAACCCATCTTCCTCAAGTTGAAAACTCAACACATGTTCATCACTCTCCAACGCTTGCTAATGAATGTTATTATCAGGAATATAAGGCCTTACAACAACCTTAACATATTGTTGCACTTTTCCTTTCTTAATATCATTAAGTATATCAAGCTAAGTACCTATTGTAGCTAACCTATCTACATGCTCGTTTTGATTCATAGGAATATAAATTAGACTAAACACACCCTATGCTTGTAAGATTTAAGCACATCATTTTTAGTCACATTCAATCCTCTTACCTGATTGACTATCAACTCATTGTCCCCAAATACTTGAAGGAACCTTATCTTTCTTTTCCTTGCCCATTCCAAGCCCTAAATCAAACCCTCATATTCAACAGTATTTTGAGAACAAGAGAAAACAAATCTGAAAGCATAATAATACTTGTCACCTTGTGGGGACACAAGCATTGCAACCCCACCAGCGCCATTCCTACTTCTAGAACCATCAAATAACATCTTCCACACCTCATCTTGTTGTCCTAGCTATTGTTCTATTTTCTTTTCAAGGTTTGGCATGACTGCATCAGGTTCATCCAACATATATATCCCCAACCAGTTTCTTCAATGTTGTCATTCAGATTATCCACAGTGTTTTTTGCTGCCCACTCATTTAAGAGTATATCTAGTACACTTTCAACTTGCAAATCTTAAGCAACAAGAAGCTCATTATCATCAAAAACAACACAATTGGCATTAATAGTGCTTAGTATATAAGGTTCAATGTGGTCTTTGGCAAGTGACTCAGATTTTATGGTTACTTTTGTCCCATATCAAGTCCTAAACAACATGTGAGACCAATTTGAAGACAAATAACCTCCTATCTTGGTAGTGAAATCCCTTGACAAACACAAGACAAAATATGGTGGCAAATCAATAACAAATATATCTTGGGGAATGAAAAAGTTTGGGCAAGCATGTAGAGTAAGAATTGCATCCTTAATAACACCTACAGTGTTAATGGATGACCCATCAAGCTGGACTACATCCTTTTCAAGAGGCTAATACTTTAAACCCAACCTATCAACAATCTATTTGGGTAGAACATAACTACTTGCCCCACTACCTACCATGCAGTTATGGACCAATTTATCCCCTATTATCAAAGACACATAAAAAGGAGGGGGTTTGACATCTTTACCAGATTGTTTATTGTTGTCCTAAGGTGCATATGTGAAAACAACCTCAACTTGACCCATTGGTCCATCACTTGAAACATTCAAATAAGTCAAAGGAGATTGTAATAAGTCCTTTTGACCTAGGATTGACAAAGAGTCTCACATTGACATAGACACGTTCACTTTTTTTATGTGTTCAACAATATTGAAAGGTGTAGCAATGTTTACCTTCTGATGAGTCCTTGCAACAACATGATCTACTTGCAAGTGGGGTTGCTCCTTGGTAGCACCTTGTGTATTCCTTTGCAATATGTGTGACACTTGAGATGTGGATAGTTCAACAGCTTCCAATTTTTTGTTTGTTGATTGTTCAATCTCAAAATCCCTCTTTTTGGCTCTTGTATTAGCTATAACTGGAGAATCATCCCTATGCACTCCACAAAATTCCTCTCCTTGCCAATTTAGGAGAGTTGTATCACTTGGAGGGAGATTCTGCTATTGTGGAGACTCCTCATTAGGCACACTTTGCATATTTGACGAATTTTGCACCATCAATGCTTGATTGATAACCCCATTTGAACATGTAGCTTGATTGTGGGGTTGGTTGCAAGGAAAACACAAATCATAATCAGTTGCAAGGTTATTATGGACTGGGACAAGATCTCTGGCTGAACTGATTGGAGTTGGATTATATGCTTGAAACGACCTTGGATTAAGATTATGCCTTTTACCTTGATTGTTTCCTTGAAATGGTTGTCTATTAGCTTGATGAGGTTGATTTTTCCCTTGACTTTGAGGTTGATATAGCTTAAGATTCTGTAACTGCTGCTTTTTCATAGTCACTAACTCATTTCCAAAGGACTAAAGTAAGCCCTTTATTTCTTGCAGCTCAGGAGATGGGGTTGGAACAACCTTATCTTGATTAGCAGTAGCTGGTATTGTTTGAACAATAGGTAGAGGAGAAAAAGGTGATATTTGCGAAGGCATAAAAGGCTGAATTTTTAGGAAAATAGGCATTGGCGGTCTAGGTGCAATCTTACCAGCCTGGATAAGACTATTTTTTGCCCTCACTGCAATATCAAATGCAACTGGTAAAGTGATACCTCCCATAGATTGTATCATCACTGTTAAGAGCCTTAAGTAATAAAGAAATGCATATTTTGGAGGTCTTATTGTAGTAGGAATCCTCTCCCATGTCTTCTAAAAATGGAAGTTGAAATCCATCATTTCCTCCTGAGGAGCTCTCTTAATTGTAGTCATTTGCTTAACTAGTGACAAGCGACTAGACTTGTCTTGAAACTACTTATTCAAAGCTGCTCCCAACTCATCACATTTTGCTACAAAACCAACTGCTAAACCCTTGAACCACTGAAGGGCCTTCCCCTTTAGTGAAGCTGCCAACAATCTCACTGCAACATTCTCTTTAGTGATGTGATGGACTCCACATAATGAAGCTACATCCCTAATATGCTCAATGGGAATAGTTTGATCCTCCCTTGTGAAAAAAGGTAAACTTTTTAATGCAGCCATAGGAATATTATTATGTTGTTGCAGGTTTAGTGGGCTGCCTCCATTAAATGGAACAATAGGTTGATTCCTTTGTGCTACCATTGGATTGACTTGAACTAGTTTAACATGTACATCAACTAAAGGAATAAAGACACTTGCTACAACTACTACAACTATTGGTTTGAAACTAGGCAATGTAAACTAAACTCTTTTTGATGAGAAAGGAGTTTGTTGTGTTGTTCTACCTTGCCCTTTGGGTGTGAACAACTGTAAATATTCAAAAGGAATATCAATTCTCCTAGTTTGTATCCTTTTCATATGCTATCTTGCACTGGTTTATGAAAATCTACCTACATAAAGTCACCAGATATGCTTCACCAACCTTTGAAAAGGTTTGAAATTTGATAGTTGCATATCAAAACCAACAGAATATTGAAATTTCAAAACTATCTTAATTCAACAATCCCACTGTGTGTTCCAAAATTGTTATCACCTAAATGTACACCCTTTTTTGAACACTGTTCAACCACTCAGTTAAACATTGAAATACCTCTCAAAGTGTAAGCTTTAAAAGCAAAGATCAACCTCTGGAGAAGGCCAATTTCCTATAAGGTTATCACCTAACTAAGCTATTCTACTATTTTTCCAAGGAAAAGGGGAAGAGAAAAATGCATAAATTGAAAATGCTAAAAATGAAACTAAGAAGGTGATACACCAAACTAAACTAGGACATAAAACTCAATCTCCAAACACTTGACTACAATGACAGAAAATAAATTTGCACAACTCATTACTACATGCCTTTGCATAAGTATTTCACAAAGAGGTCCTAATGCTCAAACTCCTAGGAGGAAGATAACTCCATAGCTCAAAGTCATTTGCATTTTTTTAACACAGTTAGCAACTTGCATTAACATACTTTTGCATAAAGGTGATTATATCTGAGACAAAGTTATAAGGAAATGAACAATACCTCACAAATAACTTGATCAATCACTTGAATGCACACAATAATGCAAAGAAAAAGAAGGAAAAACCTTCAAATCTATGATATCCAAGGCCTTCACTATATTTCATATCCCAAAATGAGTTACAAAAGTATGCCAAAAATCGTCTAAGGACTGAAAAGTCACTAAATCCCAAAAAGTGCATAATCAAAACTAAGTACAAAAGAGTCAACAAAGTGACTATATCTCCAACTCCCAAGCAGTTGCACCAAAGAAGGAACTAGAAACTTCCTTCAGTCGGATTCCTCCAAAAAGCTAAGAATATAGCAACTAAATCGCCTCCAAAAGAACTCCTATGTGCGGAAAAAGCCAAGTTTGACCCTGCCAAGCATTAAGACATGCAAAACCACCCCCCAGATGCTCTCATAATCTCCAAAAAAGTATGTAAAAGCTCCTATATTCTCTCCACATGTTTGACAGATTGCTTCAACCACCCCTATATTCTAGCAAAGCATAAATTCCAAACTATATGCTCTTAATTCATTTTCAAGGCATGAAATCTTACTTTTGTATTTAAAAACAACATTTATAATGAAGTGATTTATAAATTATCACTTAATCAAAATGTTCAACATTTAAAAAAACAACGCAAAAAACAATACAAGGCTCCGCTAAGAGAGTCAAAGCAAAATTTTACAAGGTTATGAAGCTAGTGTGCCTTACACAAGAAAGACAAATAAGGCCCACTAGGGTAAAATCCTTGACCATGACATGTATTAGTTGCTTCATATATTTTTAAAATAAAGGTGAAAATTCACCTTATGCTATCGGCCTCTTTAGGGTTTTTAACAAAATGGCCCAAAGTGCTTTGCAAAATATTTCATTTACACCAACCTTTCTAGAAGTTTGGAGGGAGCCAACATAGGGTTTTGAATTGGAGCTTTTCGTGCATTCTCATAGTAGATTTTGAGGCTTCAGTGGCATTTTCACATTATTTTCTGGCAAAAAATCATCACAAGAAAATAATCTAGGTAACTTTTATAAGCATATTCAGTCTTTTAATTTCATTTTCTGTGGAGAAAATGCTCAAACTTGGGCTTTACTATATATAAATAATGAGCATTCTTTTCAAAATTTCTATGTACTCCATATGCTTGATGCTTTTTTGGAAAAGAAAACACATCCTGCTCTATGTTTTATTATTTTCCACTCTGACTAAAAACCACAGGTCGTGACATCTCTTATGCAATCTGTGAAAGAATAGAATCATAAACTCTCCTCTCTTTCTGGGTTTTGTTTTCATTTTGAGGGTTTCATTTACTTGCAAATAAAATACTCCTTTGTAATTTAGATGGCCATGGCTAGACACAGGTATTCGAGGGCTCTGTTCTCCTTTGTTCAGCCACTATATCTATGAATGCATTCTGTAGATTTTTTTTGGGTTTCATCCTTTTACATTTTGAATAGAAACCATAGGCCATGGAAACACCTTTACGCACTACTCTTGTTTTGATATTTGACTGTACTAGTACCTTTTGTATCACTTATACTATGAATTGATTACTATACTGTGTCAACAATCTGAAAGAAAATCACACTACCTTTATTGGACTACTTTTATCAAACTGTCAAGAACACTCCCTTTTACTATGATAATAATGCATATCTCACAGATAGTAGCTACTTCTTTATACTTTGCAAGTTCATTCAAAACCCCTACTGTCATCTTGCAACCTTGCAATCTCTTGGCATGCAAGCTTCAATTATGCTTTTATCTCTGCATACTTATGGTGACTATGTTACTCACTTTCTCTGGACTGTTTCTTTGCAAAACATTGCTTTTCAGTGACAACTCTGGAAAAGCTTAAAGATACTACCAATAATAATACTTTTTGCAACATTATCATGATTACTATTAGTTGTCTTGACCTTGCTACAGGTACAAACCCTTGACAAATGATGACTGTCATATACTAACTCTATACTTCCTTTCACAAATTTTAGTGAGTTCTTCATTTGTCGTTTATGGTCACCATCATGGATGTTGTCATACATAAATCTCAGTCGCTCAAGCATTATTATAGTCATTTGAATATCATAGTCATAGATGCACAACTTTGTCATGCACTCTTCTTGCCACTCATGCTTTGTTGACAATGGCTATCATCTCTTCTTGTTGCTTTACAGTCATCTAGGGTAGACCTCCCTTTCACTGTACTCTATCATTCATTTGATGTCCTTCACATTCCACATACATGCTTCTTGTTTTATTCCCCTTTATTGAGAGCTATGCATTATTGTGACTGCCTCTTTTGATTTGTTGTCTTTACTTGCCTTGTTTAGGGTCAATTGAACACTCATAGACTTCATTCCTTTTTGGAAAATCTTTAGAAGGTTCCATGTTGCTTCTTTCCTTGGATTTGATTATTCTTCTTGTGCCAAGATAAACTTACCAATGGATGTCTATTCTCTATAATCACTTTTTTCATTTGATAAAGCATAAAGCATAATTCTCATTATCTTTACTACACCTAAAATGAAAAATGTAAGTGATTATCGAATTTTTTGTTGCTCATTGTAATGTAACTTGCTTTAGTGTATTATGTATTGTGTGGCTGCCTCGTAGGATCTTAAAGAGACTACTAATCGTGTGCTCTATGGTGACTATTTTCTTAACACCTGCAATTCCTCATTCACTGTCTCTTGATTTTATGAACACTGCACACTTGCAAAGTATTGATCTTCAATGTTGTCAATGCCATGTGATAGCATACAATGTATGATAGATTTGGGACTGCTCCCCTATCCCCTAAAAAGCACTGTCATCAGGTAATTGATAAGACCACCTTTTGAATAGTCTTCATAACTATTTCCATGCACAAGATCACTGCATTATTTGATCACATATGGTCACTGTTCTTGGATATCATATTTTATTGCAAACACTGTCTTCCCTTTGTGATTAGTGTTACCAGCATGAATATCAATGTTATTGTAAAAACTCATAAAAGCACTGTTTCATATACCATACATGGTTGTTAGGATCATGTTTCTTCATGACTCAATCGAAAGGTATTGATCCTATTCATTGCTTTGATTCTTCTCATGATAAGTTTTGTCTTCATCTTTTTAATGCATCTATGTCTTGCTTTTCATTCCACCATTCCAATATAAATCATTGTTGTCAAAGTGACACCACTGTCTTTATGACTAGGCATGACTACCACAAGTAGCTTATGATAGCTCCTCATTGAGTAACTCAAAATAATCTCTATGAATGCTTGTGGATGAGCCTTTTGACATGTTTCTATTGACAAGGAGTATCATGATTAATGTGAGATGACTCCCATTAATAATGGTACCTTTCTTTGTCAATAAAAACATGATTAGTGAGACCTATCAACAGAGATTCAATTGTGATATAAAAATGCAATTATCCCTCTCTAATGGAAACAGAGGGCAACATGCTGGGCTCAACTCTTGTGGGAGCCACATTTTATCCCACATGCTATAATCAGATAAAACAAAATAGTGACAAGGATTTCATCTATACTTGCAAAAGAAGCAAACATGTTAGATAAAAACAAGCATATGATAGATATGTTCGATAATTCTCTTATTTTCCTGGACATCTATGGTATGCTTGGTTATTTGAATGCACATGAGGATCCGATTATATGTTTATACATTTTTAGTTAACAGATTTTTCCTTCAAAAATGAATAAAGAAAATGACTTAGAATGCCCAACAAGAAGAAAAATAGTAGTAACAATTGAGTCACTTGCAATGGTATTTGCGAGTGCTCTCTGTTTATTTTACAAGGCGCAGCTACCTTTGAAAGATATGACTTGAATGGAAAATATTGAGGTATGCTTTTAACTAGAAAGTAGGAAAGGAATAATAATATTTATCCATAACCATAAAATTAAATGTGATGAATTGATTTAGAATGAAGTGAAAGCAGACAAACTATACAAAGCCCATTTATTCCACACCCATGATAAAAAACAAGAAAAGAATGAGCAGTAAATTTCTCCTTCAATAAATGAATTATTTTGCATTCAAAGTTCCATAAATAATTGTACATACAGTTTGATATAACAGAATCAATATTGGAAAGAAATTGCAAAAGCCCAAAGTCTATAGACAATCAAAAGAAACATTTGCAAATGCAAAGATGTGAAAACACTTTCTTTATTTCTCCAATATCAAAATTGTGAGCACAAAGGCCCAACACCCTGTACAACCAACCGTGTTGAAAGAGAACCCAAGACTGCCCCCACTTCCCCTATTTCTGGGAATAGCCAAAAGATGCCACCACTAGAAACTTGGAGGCCTATATATACATGCACTCCAAAACTGCTACATTACAAAAGTAACGATCTTGAAAATGATCGACGACAAGGATCGTGAAATGACAACTATTTTTAGAAAAATACATTATTCTCTGTCTTAAAAATATTCCATGCATGTTGCTAAACTGTTGGAGGTGCCAAAACTCTATATAGCTCTAGTTGCATCTCCATAACTCTATACAGGATCACCTTGTACTCGACATAGCTGGTTTTCTCCTTCCAGGCCAGTGAACATAGTTGAGAGATGGTGTCGAATTGCTCTTCCTCTGGCCAACTCAAATAAGGTTGTAGAATAGGAACAAGTTCATCTTCCCATTCCCTAACGTCACCAGGAAGTACCATTTTGAGAAAACTCTGGAATCGAAAAAAACACTGCCACTTTCCCTTGCATGCAAGCTTATTTAACTCCGTTGGTGGAAAGTGGTCATTTATTTGCTAAGCAAATGTGTCAAACCGTTTTTCCAACTTTCCTATTAAAGAGCTGTCCTTTCAGAGGATTTTTAAAGATTACATTAAACTCTCTATTGAGGTCTCAAGACATTTGAGAATACATTCCTTAAAGGCGTTGTATAATTCATTAAATGCACTGACACTTTGGAAATCATATATCTCGTTGAGGTCGTCCCGTTGCTACAAGCTAGAACTTTGTAACTATGGGTCAGAAGCTCTAGAGTTTCAAGAACTGTTGATATCCCGACAACATAAAGCATCACTTACAAAGGTTGCAAGAAGGTCAGGTGATTTTGAAATTTTGAAACCTAGCGACTTGGTTAGGGAACTTGATAGGACCGCGATAGTTATAAGATTTTTCAAAGCTGCAACTTAGATATAAATGCACAAGTTTAAAAATTATCATCAAAGGAGAAGCTTTAAAACAAAATGACTTGGAAATAAAATTTTAGGGGGTAACATCGGCTTTGACTAGGGACTGTATTTTTGTAGAAAATGTAGAGAACTCCAGAATCATTAGGGTAGACCAGTCCAAGTCCATTGGGCATGGAGTCAAAAGGAAAGTAAAGGATAGGGGAAAATAGGGTGGAGGGGAATCAGGCACAAACTTAAACCAAAACGGAAATTAACCAAACAACAGAAAGGAAAGAACAACCTAAGACTCCTATATGCACTCGGACTAGGTGAAAAAACACCAATTTCCTTATGGAACTATGCAAAGTCATTTACAGGTTCAAAAAAATAGATACCAAAATGAAAAAAATGACTATGCCAATGGGGCATTACCATACTTAGCTGCAACTTGATGCTTTGAATAACAACTATGTGATTTTTGATATATGCAAATCCTCTAGATGAAATATTGAATCCAAATAATTGTTCCTCATGAAAAGTATATGAATTAGATAATACTTCAATGTCCTTA
Source organism: Sequoia sempervirens (assembly GCA_007258455.2). Taxonomy (NCBI): domain Eukaryota; kingdom Viridiplantae; phylum Streptophyta; class Pinopsida; order Cupressales; family Cupressaceae; genus Sequoia; species Sequoia sempervirens. Next base: position 27,835 of record VDFB02372955.1, on the reverse strand, counting down.
TGCCTCCTGAGAAACACTCCCTCTTGTATGGCTTGAAGTATAGCAATCTCAAGTCTTTGAATGCATCTTTCATGATTTGATTGTAATTCTTCTTTAATTTGACGACTCATATCTAAATTGCTCAGTGGACGATTGACAACATTCATTTATATAATCTCGCATGCGACATTGTGATGCACTTGACTGTGCAAGCAAGGAGTAATCAACCCTCGAATTGGACAACCCACATATAAACCATCAGATGAGAACCTCCCTTTGGTGCAATCCACTTTTCTGGCAGCACATGATTGAGAATTATCTTCGACTGGAAAAACTCCGCTTTCTTTTATAACATTTGATTCAGCAACTCGGTGACTCACTTCATCACTCATATCTATAGCTTTAACATCAGTCGATTTAGGAAATGTGAAGGCTTCAAATCCAACTTGCATACAAATTAGAGGAGAGACATTCAACACCCCGTTTGTATGTTTGGCATCTTGAAATTGTTCCTCATCACCAACAAAAGTAAATGTTTCCATTTCTACAACAGATAAAGATGATAGAGTAACATTATTCTCACTACCCTCACTATACCGTGCATTGTGGAAGGATGATTCATTTTCTTTACTCTGTGAGGGATTTCCAGGTTCATGATGCAAGTAAAAAGCTTAAATTCTTCCATTTATATGAGGCTCACTTTCTACAACATTTCCTTTATTTCTACCAAAACGCTTTGAACAAAAAATAGTGAGGTTAAGACATTCAACAGAAGGAGGTTGCATATATTGAAAATCTATAGGCTGAGGGATTGACTTCTGCATGATAGGCTTCCTCATAAATTCACATTGCAAATAGTCTACAACTTGATTTGCTTTCCATAATCCACTTAATATTAAATTGTCTTCAATCTTTACAAACTCTTGTTGAGCAATTTGAATATCATTTACTCTACTTCTTTTTATGGGGGTGGGAATTTTCTTCAGCAACCGTTAAATCTATCCACGAAATCTCTGATGGATTCACCTTCTTGCTTATGAATGTTGAAAATTTGATTCAGCAGGGCAACTTCATTAACATGGCCCTTATATCTTTCGAAGAACTTATTCTTTAAAGTGTCCCAATCAATAATGCATCCATCTTCTAGATTTCAAATCCATTCTACTCCTCGTCCGATGAGACTCTCAACAAACAACCACACAAACACATCTTCTTCTTGAACTCCAAGGATTCCACATGCAACGGTGAATGCTTGAATATGATGATTTGGTCTTGAGAATCTTCACCAACCATTTTAGGAAAATATTTTCTTGAACCTTCAGGTAAGGCTATATATTGAGGCAAAGCAAATGGTCCAATTTGAGTTCCCCATGACTGGGATGCTACCAAAGCCATGACATAACACTAGAATTCTTCTACCAAATTGGGAGAACAAAACACCAACCACTTCAAATCCCTAGTAGAGTCACGAAAAATCTGTTAGTTAACAAAATTTTCCTTCAAAAATGAATGAAGAAAATGACTCAGAATGCCCAGCAAGAACAAATAGTACTAACAGTTTAGTCACTTGCAATGGTATTTGCAAGTGCTCTCTTCTTATTTTACAAGGCACAACTACCTTCGAAAGATATGCAATGAATGGAAAATATTGGGGTATGCTTTTAACTAGAAAGTAGGAAAGGAATACTAATATTTACCCATAATCATAAAAGTAAATGGGGTGAATTGATTCAGAATGAAGTGAATGTAGACAAACAATACAAAGCCCATTTATTCCACACCCACAATAAAAAACAAGAAAAGAATGAGCAGTAAATTTCTCCTTCAATAAATGAATTATTTTGCATTCAAAGTTCCAAAAATAATTGCACATACAATTTGATATAACAAAATCAATATTGGAAAGAAATTGCAAAAGCCCAAAGTCTATTGACAATCAAAAGAAACATTTACAAATGCAAAGATTTGAAAACACTTTCTTTATTTCTCCAATATCAAAATTGTGAGCACAAAGGCCCAACACCCAGTACAACCAACTGTGCTAAAAGAGAACCCAAGACTACCCCTACCTCCCCTATTTCTAAGAATAGCCAAAAGATGCCACCCCTAGAAACTTGGAGGCCTATATATAGATGCACTCCAAAAATGCTACATTACAAAAGTAACGGTCTTGAAAATGACTGACGACAAGGATCATCAAACGACAATCATTTTTAGAAAAGATGTTACTATTCTCTGTACCAAAAAGATTCCATGCATGTCACTAAACTGCTGGAGGTGCTAGAATTCTATACAACTCCAATTGCATTTCCATAACTAAATTGTGAAATTTAGCACGTTCTTCTTCTTCCAAAACAAGGATCACCCTGTTGTACTCAACATAGCTGGTTTTCTCCTTCCAGGCCAACGAATGCAACTGAGAGATGATGTCAAATTGCTCTTCCTTTGGCCAACTCAAATCACGTTGCAGAACATGAACAAGTTCATTTTCCCATTCCCTGACATCACCAAGAAGTACCATTTTGAGAAAACTCTGGAATCGAAAAAAACACTACTACTTTCCCTTACATGTAGGCTTATTTAACTTTGGCAGCGAAAAGTGATAATTTATTTGCTAAGCAGACATGTCAAATTGTTTTGCCAACTTTCTTATTAAAGAGTTGTCCTTTTAGAGGATTTTTAAAGATTACGTTAAACTCTCCATTGAGGTTTCAAGACATTTGAGAAGACATTCCTTAAAGGCACTGTACAATTCATTAAATGCATTAACACTTTGGAAATGATATATCCGGTTGAGGTCGCCTCATCGCTACGAGCTAGAACTTTGTAAACATGGGTAAGAAGTTCTAGAGTTTCAAGAACTGTTGATATCCCGACAACATAAAGCATCACTTCCAAAGGTTGCAAGAAGGTCGGGTAATTTGAAATTTTGAAACCTAGAGAATTGGTTAGGGAACTTAACAGGACCATGATAGTTATAAGATTTTTCAAAGCTATGACTTAGACATAAAGGCACAAGTTTAAAAATTATCATGAAAGGAGAAGCTTTAAAACAAATTGACTTGGAATAAAATTTTAGGGGGTAACAAAGATGTATGCACATATTTTGACTAGTCATCCTTCATTGCTCTAACAACACTTTTCTCACAGATGTAGGGAACCTAGGAGTAGCAAGGAGAGAATCAATTGGAAGTAGGACAAGCAGGAGGGACTGAAGATGATGCAAAACAAAGCAACCGAGATTCGTCATTCAGGAAATGATGGGTCCCCTTTCTTTTTATTGCATTATTTCTCTTTTGTATCTATAAATGTATGATTTTTTCCATTATATGTATTCTGATAGTTAGTCCCACGGCTTGTGTGGGACACCATACATTTATATTATAAAAAAACACTACATTTTTGAAAGACTGTGCACTTTCTCATATGCTATATGCATTTGCATAATGCAATGTAGTATTGTAGTCTTCTGATATTTTCTTTATGCACATGAATGTGACATAGCAGAGTTAAAATGTACCTTCTTTTCATTTGTAAAACATAAACAGATCTACCTGTTTGGGCTAGTAGCAAAAATAGGTAATAGTTATAAATCTATTTGAGTTAGGTATAGAGGTTTTTGTTTACTTATGCAAATGAATACAATGATTAGATAAATGTATAATAGTTATATATTTTGGTAGAATCTAAAATATATGTGTTAAACTATGGAACTATGGAGGCCCAACCCATAATTACATCGATAAACTATACAACAAAGATTTCTTATAAATTTTTTAAAAAATTACAAAAAAAAATTAGCATATGTTATGCTACACACTTGAGTCATCCTCCACCATGCCTTCAGTGACACCCTCATCCTCCACTAGTCTGTAGGCCCCCATGAGTTCTTTGAGAAGGGAAATGTTTCCCAGCACTTCGTTCATCCTCACGTAGCTTGATGTCTTGCCCACACTCCACATAAAAGATGAAACCCATGGCCCATTGTATTAGAGTGTGAGTTGTGGCCACAACCCTCCTGTAGGCCTCAATCCCCACCTAAACACTGCAATGCTCACATAATACTCCATAGAATCTCTCCATTAATCCTTCATTAGTCACCTCATTGATACAATATTCCCCTCATGTGCAGCAACCATGCCATGAACACAAAGGCAACATCCATGTTGACTATATAGTACCTAGGTGGAGAGTAGGAACTTGGTGCCCAAAATTCTCTTATTCACCTCTAGGATCTCCTCCTTAGTTACATTAAAGATATTCCTTAATTGGTTTTCTATCACTATTCCATAAAAGGCCATCTACCACTCCTTTGTACACCAAGAATGATAGTCAAATCCATCACAGGTTGTAAAAAATGAGATTTGTGTAGACATCCAAATTTGGACACTTAATTTATCCAAATTTATCACTTTTCATCTAAACATCCTCTTATCTTAGTTAATTAAATAATATTACTATTATTTAATTAATATCTTTAATTCTGCCAAATCCCTAAGGTATTTAATTAATAATTAAATACCTTACCCTCCTTAATCCTCTTTTCATCAAATAATTAAATAAATATTACATTTATTTAATTCCTCACATGTCATTTTCATCTAATCCTAATCCATCTCCTAATTTTCATTAGGGATGTGCACATGCCTAATCCTTGATTAGATGTGTCACATCCTCCAACTTTCGCAAGTTGGCTTTTAATCCTAATTAGCCCCTAATTATCTTCTAATTAATGATTAATTAAGCCTAATAATTCTCCAAATAATTTTTAATTCCTTTTTATTCTTCCTAGATTCCCCTCTTTTATATGTGAATTTTAATTCACATTCCATCCTCCAAGGCTTCTAGAACCTTGGACTTGTCACAATCTCCACATGTGACCAACCTTGGACTTGTCACAATCCTGTCACTTGTCCCACCTTTTATCCTCTGGACATCCTAGGAATGTGAATTTTAATTCACATTTATATCCCCAACCACCTTTTCCCATGTAGATTTTTGAGGAATTCCAAAATTCCTCAAATGTCTCTTTCACTCCCACTTGGGGACAAGAAATCCCTTTTTGTGGAAATCTCCTCACTCCCCAAGGTGCATGTCCTTTTCCACCTCATGTACTTTCTTGATAACTCATTTCCATCTCATATCCCCTTGGCCACTTCACCCTCCACATGTCAAGATGTGAGGGCTTCATCTTGGCCTTGTTGGAGCAATCTTGACCGTTGAATTCTCTAGAGAATTCAAATTCTTCTATAAATACCCCCTCTTCAAGGGCATTTTAAAGACTTTGGCTTTGAGCAACCTTATGCTGCTAATTTTCCTTCCCAAACACTTTTTGCATTCTCATAATTACATGCTACCAATTTGAATCCTCAATCCTCTACCATCATCTAGCCATCTTTTTAATCATTTGCACCTCTAATCTTGCATTTAGCCATTCAAACAATCATCTAAGGAGCACACAATCAATTCCAAGCAAGGGCCAATCAAAGAGGTATCAACAACAGGGGAGGTAAAATTGTTTGTGTTTCATTTTGTTTACATTCCTTTTCGTTGTATCACTCTTTTGGCTAATCTTGAGGTGTCCTTGGTATTTTGTCATTCACATTTCTTAGTTATTTTGCACATTTAGAGCAGTAGAAATTTCAAGGTATCACATTTCTGGCACGCCCGGTGGGACCCACACATGGGTCTTGCATTTAACGTCTCTTTGAGTTGAGAATTTTGCAGGAAAAACTTGCAGAAAGGCGGTAGTGCCCCCGCACACGAGTCTCTTTTGATTAGGATGTGTCACATCCTCCAACTTTTGCAAGTTGGCTTTTAATCCTAATTAGCCCCTAATTATCTTCTAATTAATGATTAATTAAGCCTAATCATTCTCCAAGGAATTTTTAATTCTTTTTTATTCTTCCTAGATTCCCCTCTTTTATATGTGAATTTTTAATTCACATTCCATCCTCCCAAGGCTTCTAGAACCTTGGACTTGTCACAATCTCCACATGTGACCAACCTTGACTTGTCACAATCTCCACATGTGACCAAGTCCCACCTTTTTGGAGCCCACCTTTTATCCTCTAGATCATCCTAGGAATGTGAATTTTTAATTCACATTTATATCCCCAACCACCTTTCCTTTTCTCATGTAGATTTTTGAGGAATTCCAAAATTCCTCAAATGTCTCTTTCACTCCCACTTGGGGACAAGAAATCATTTTTTGTGGAAATCTCCTCACTCCCCAAGGTGCATGTCCTTTTCCACCTCATGTACTTTCTTGACAACTCATTTCCATCTCATATCCCCTTGGCCACTTCACCCTCCACATGTCAAGATGTGAGGGCTTCATCTTGGCCTTGTTGGAGCAATCTTGACCATTGAATTCTCTAGAGAATTCAAATTCTTCTATAAATACCCCCTCTTCAAGGGCATTTTAAAGACTTTGGATTTGAGCAACCTTATGCTGCTAATTTTCCTTCCCAAACACTTTTTTCATTCTCATAATTACATGCTACCAATTTGAATCCTCAATCCTCTACCATCATCTATCCATCTTTTTAATCATTTGCACCTCTAATCTTGCATTTAGCCATTCAAACAATCATCTAAGGAGCACACAATCAATTCCAAGCAAGGGCCAATCAAGGAGAAATCAACAACAAGGAAGGTGAAATCTTTTGTGTCTTATTTCGTCCATTTTTCTTATTGTTTATCACTCTTTTGGCTAATCTTGAGGTGTCCTTGGTATTTTGTCATTTCCATTTCTTAAGTTATTTTGCTCACTTAGAGTAGTATAGATATCAAGGTATCACAATTTGTAATGGCATTTTATCAACCATCCACCACTGTATGCACCATACCATTTACACTTCACCTAAAAGAGGCGTTAATACCTCTTAGCCCCCTCCATTCCAACACCATCCTCCACTTGTATAGGATAGCCATCATTAAGTGTCAACATACCAACTTGATCTTCTTCAAGGTTGATGGATAGTGTCAAAATTTGATCAGCTTCAATGTTCCCTTCCCTATAGATATCAGATACTTTATAATCTTTCAATTGTGAAAAACCTTCCAAGATTCATAGGAGTAATTTACCTAGCCCATGCTTAAGAGGGGGTGTTATTGTAGGTTTTTTAATATTTATTTTTCCTACACATTATTAAATATACTTAGGTTATATGAGACATAGTTTATGTGAGGACATGTGGCATAGTCCATCAATTACACGTGTCGCTCTCACCCACACTTGGGTGTTTGAGTCTCACACCATCTTTTGGATTTTTATGCCACCTCACAAAACCACTCTCTTATCTCTTTCTAAGTAGGTTATGCCACCTATTTGACATTTTCCAAATAGGCATAACTCCCACCTAATTTTGTTATTTGGGAATTATCACCCCTCTTGGAATTATATGCCCATATTATGCTATATAATAAGCACTCACCTCTCCCTCCTAACTAGTCCAAATGATTTCATATCAACTCAATTAGTTCAAGGGAGTGTTGATGAATATTGTATCATTTAGAGTGTGATAATATCACCATTCTGTTATTACATCTAGTTCCATCATTTCATCCTCTTTCTACTCGTGTAGAAGGTTAATCTTGGTTTTGCAAATGATCTTGGATGCTCGAGCTCATCAACAACTATTACAATATTGAACTTCAACCCTAACATAGCTTGTCCCACTATGATTATTAGCATCACCAAATTTTTCCTACATTACACAATACTAGGCAAATACTTTTTATAGACATACAACTAAATTTGACTTTGTAAAAAATCACACGATTCAAACAAGATTTTTGACTGGCAGAGAATCATTTTTTCCAAACAGACACAAAAGACTAAAGATGCCACCACTGGTTCAGATTATCAAATATAAAAAAAAATGAGTGTAGAAAATGAAGTTGCCTTGTAAAAACTCAAATTTATAAAATAGATATTATTTTAGATCACTTTGATGTCATAAGAGTGCCTAACTAAAAAGTAGAGGATGCCCTAAAAATACAAAAGACTTAATTTTCAAGACTTAAAGAATGATGTGTTTAACATGTTATGACTAGAAGAATAAATTGATAGCTATCCAAGTTCATATTTGGGTTATTAAGAACAAAGGTCAAGACACTCTTTGAAAAAGAGAAAACCATAAGCTATAAAATAAAATATAGGAATATAACTTCAAAAGAAATAAATCAATTATGCCTCCTCGAGTGTACATTGTATGAAGAGTAACTTAAGCTATAGAATTTGGAGAAGTATTCAAGATATCTAGAGGAATAATTCAATACTAATGAGTTTCTCGATGAACACGTATTTACATTTATACACAAGAATGAATAAATATGTTCATTCATGTACATCCTTGGATAGAAAATTATTTGATAACAAGGTGTACACTTAGGAAAGTTTCTATTAGTTAGTAATTTTTTTTTTTACCTAATACAATATGATTAATTCATGAAGCTCAAATGGGAATAACATCTAAAAGTATTACTAGATAGAAGGTGTGATATTTGGTGTTTGGTGTTGTTTTGTTGTTCTTCGTGTTGCTAATTTGCTATTTTTTGGTATGTGCTGGTGTTTTCAATAAACCAAGCTGATCTCATAATTAGCTATGAATTTTCCAAATTCAATAGTCAATAATTAGGAGGGATTAGCCAACTTGATAGGTGAAAGTCTTCAAGACTTTCCCTCATCGCTTTGGGCTTTGCAAGACCCAGGAGGGTGATCCCTAACAATGTTCTCAAGCTCTCTTGTGCCATTTTACTTATGACATACCTAAAACAGCTAGCATATCTTACAACATTTGTCAATCTATAACATGAGAATATGGTGAAACTTAACTCAAAACATATAGTCAAACTGAAAGTAAATATTTAAATTGATTTTGTCAATGTAATTGTTGTGAATGACTAGAGGATTATAACATGGACACTACTTATGGACTAGTGCCTTATCTCAGGGCATGGAGTCTTAAATCATTCAATTATAATCATACAACATTCATTCTATCACAACAAAGCTATTAAACGATGCCTTACACCATCTAACTCAAAATTCCAAGCCAATATTTTTTAATTATCCTTGCATACATTCACACAAACCTTCATTCATGTTAAATAAAATTAACTTTTTATTTGAACAAGAGCATCAACAATGAACAAATATTCAATGGGAATACCACAAAGATAAATTGAAAGATCTTTGACCCATTTCATTCATGATTTATATAAAGTATACAATGGAGAACAAAGGCTCTGGAAATATGGCATTTGCATTCAAAAGTAATGATAATGGTATATACTGTTAATAATCAAAAACTCAAAATCCAAGACCTAGACAAAACATAGATAAAATTTGTATATATGTTGTATGTTACAATTTTCTTCTCAAAATCACTCAAAAACCTGCGTAATTGGCCTTGAATTCCCTTTTATAAGAAAAATGGAGAAAAACAAGCTTCAAGCTAATGTACAATTGTCACATCTTTATTTGACAATTACAATTTACATTTCAAAATGTAGGAATATTCTGAGGACTAAACTGTTATATTTACATTTGTAAACCTTTGTCCCTTTGAGATACTTTTCCACTCCTTTCTTTATTTATCTTTGAATTTTGTGCACGGGAATTGAGCTAGAAAGTGAAGACAAAATTCCATGTGTGCAAAGTGCAAAACCTTTATATCCATTCTTACTGAAAACATTAATCTATTGAGTGTACTGAAATCAAAATTTACTACCACCTTTTCCAAAAAGAAACTCACAAGTCAGAAATATCAACATACTTCTTCTTCTAGAGTTCACAATCATCATCAGATGGCCATGTATATGCAATAAATTCATCCATATTCTTCTATATGAGCCATATTTGATGACTGTTTGAGTTGTTTCTTTATCAAAACCCTCAAGTAAAACACTTGTGAAAGCTAACTTGTACATACTATCTTTCAACATATCAATATCCACACTTGAGTCACAAATTAATGTTGCTTGAATGGAAATTGAGCTACTCATTTCATCTCTCCACTGTTGCAAGGGCTTAACATTACCAACATTATTAAGAATAGAAAGTTAGAAACAAAAGTTAGCTTCATCAAATCTCTGCACAAGCTCCCTGATCTTCGTTTCCATAGGATCGATCAGCCCTTGGCATTCCACAACTCCTTTGAAAAATCTATGGGATGAGGAAATATTGAGTGGTTTATTCGCATCAAGAGTTGATCCAATAACCATGTGCTCTAATGTCTCCAACCTGGGAATCCATTTATTCATTAGTGGGATGGAAAGTTCCCTATCCCTGTCAAACTTCTTTATTGCATCAAACATGGGAAAATAGTTTGAATGAACACTAAGAATTTTTCTCTCAATCTTCTTATTTAGGTGCTCCAACACCACAATTATAATATTCATATTATTCATATATACTATCCTATCCACATGCTAAATTAATTCATCATAGACACTAAGGTGATCTGTCATCTCCCTTCTATTGGCCCTTTTCCTTGCTTCAATTGCAGCTGAAGCACCTGGATTAAGATATGCAATGGGTACATCATCAGGATTGTATATTACTAAATCAGTAGAAGTGGAAGGTGGAGGTTGAGAATGAACAGGAGGTGGTTGAACTAGAGAAGTTGGTGGGGGATAGAAACTGCACTTGAGCTCTTGATGATCCAAATTTTAATGCCTAAAATTGCTCCAACAATAGTGCATTCTCAAGTTGGACTTCTGCAATTGTTTGTTTGTCCTTATTATAATCCGCCACAAAATCATTATATTCTTTATTCTTAGCCTCATATTTCTCTTGTATTGACTTTTTAGTTGCTTTAGTGAATTGAGCAACATTTACAGCCAATATGGCTACCTCCACAATCAATGTATCTGAAACTCTTTTAATTATCAGTCCTCCCCTAAGGTCAAATGCAGGCTGTGCTACTGCTAGTTTCCTTGTATTAGGGGCTAATGTCTATATTGCCAAGGTGTTTGATTAGGGGCTAAATATTCATCCTTGCAAGGAAGTTTTTGCCTCTTCCTCTATAGCAAAAATTGGAGTGTCATGCCTCTTTATAGTGTCAAAGGCATTGGTTGAAGCCAAATCCCATTCTAGTAGTAGCAGTACTACACTTTTTCGTACTAATTCCCTGCCTTCATCTGGTGTAATTTCCTAATACTTTGCCTTCATTTCTGCAAGTACCCTATGTTGAATTACTTCTCTTAGGAGCTTTGGGATGTTGACCATCCCAATCTCGATGTTCTCATCATATGCATCCCACCTAGCCATCCATACAAAATCTTGAAAAGCTTTAGTATTTAGAAAAGAGTTGTCATCCTTAAATTTACTGCAGGCTTTCTCCCTAGCATCATCAACATGATTCACTCCACTTAAATCAACTTTGCTCAATCTTAGGCTCATTTTCTATGGGAATTATTTCTCTTGGAGGTGAAGGCATACCTTGCCTCATCTTCAATTACAATTATTTCATCCTCAGAATCAGTGGAATACTCCACAAGACTAGTTGATTTAGTCTTCCTTCTTTTTGGTGAAGGTGGCCTTATTTGTGGGGATTCTCTATTTGGAAAATCAAGTTCAATGACCTGAGGTGTAGCTAACCTTGGAGGTGATAGTGGTGGAAATTGTGATGGAGGTGAAGATGCCCTTGACCCCTCTAATTGAGTAGGGGTGGCAATAGTTTGTTGCTTCTCTATAGTACTCTTCCTCCTTGCAAACACATGTAACTTCTTAGGGGACTAAGGGGTTGGTTCTCCTTTTTCCATGGGGGTTTTCCCCTTATCTTGCTCATTTTTCACCTTAGCTCTCCCTTTATCTTGCATGATTCTTTCCCCTTTAAGCCAACTTACCACCTTATCAAATTTTTGCAGCATTGTCTCAACCAGGTGAGTATTTCATCCTTTATGTCTATGATATCTTTATAGTTTGGGTCTTTCTCTTGCGTTTCCTTCTTCAATTTTTTGAAGGCTAGCCATTTCATTTTCCTATCCTCTTGCAATTTATAGTTAAAATATTCTGAATAACATCCTTGAGGAAATAAAAGTTATGATAGAACTTACACCCTCAGTTTCTATTCTTCTAGTGAGATGGATCAACAGATGGCTTAGATGGAGTCATAAAACTTTGAATTATTGACTTTTGCTAACTACAAAATCCAACCAAATAGAAACTACCATGTGTTTTCCTTTCTTCACTATCAACATGGGCTCCACCATAGCTTACAAGCCTTCAAAATATCCATGTGTCACCAGCCCGCTATCCCACTAAGATTTGCAAGATATTGATCAACAATCGTGAGCTAGCAGGGAATGGCTCAAATCAGCCCAGTTCAACACAACTTGCACACCAATTGATCCTTAGGCTTACGCCCATGTGCATAGCAACTTTATCAGATGAATGACTAAGATTAAAAAATCTCAAGCTCCCTTTCATCACGTTCACTAAAAAAACTTTTATTAGCTTGACCTTTAAGTCTCCATAGTTTTTCTGAAATATTTGATGAAATATTTCCTTCTTACAATAGTCACTTAAGCACCATAGATCATGCCACGTGGCAGAATCCTGTTGTCCCTCATGGCATCAAAATCTTTGAAAGATTCTCTATGAGCTAGCGAGGAATGACTAGGATTTAACTGTCATGATCAATCACAGTCATCGGATCTTGGGCCTACTATTATTTCCACTTCACAAACTGTCAGGGTCCACCAAAGAGATGATGTTGTGGCATGCGCTTGCTATCCCTCATAATTTTTCATGATGTCAACAAATCAGTGAGGGGTAGCGGGGAATGGTTTAGATCTAATCTGTGGGGTTAGAGTGTTTCTTTAAACATTCTTAATGATGTGCTTTAAGTCACTAGTTAAAGGGGGACCTCCCTAGGTCGACTTATAATAAGACTTGAGCATTTTAATGAGAAATGCACCCCACTTAAATTAAGGATTAGGACATTGATACTTAGGCCTACTCAGATTATTAGACATAGGAAAAATATTAAAAAAGGGCCCATGACCAAATATTATTAGAAGGATGGGGTCGATGAAAATCAACGACTCAAGTCATAACTTAAGTGACTCAAAAAGTGAACACAAGGCCAGTGACAAATTAAAAGTATGTTACGACTTTTTACAAATTAAGGGTTTTAATAGGGTTTTAACCCCAATATCAAACCCTAGCATTATGAAAAGTAAAACCCTATACTCAAGAGGACAATTTTTTTGAAATGTAGGCCTAGAACTAGCAAAAATATTTAGAACCAAACCTATATACAAAATATACATAAAGATAGCATACCTCAAGAGAAGTATGGCTTCGAGAACTTTCCATGTACTAGAAGTTCAAGAAGTTCAATCAAATTTTGTAAGAAATAAGATTCCTCACCATGTGTGTTGCTGATAAGATATGGTCCTAACCACAGGACATTAAATTTACAATGTTTTCCTTTCTCCTGTGACCTTGCATTCCACATCAAGACCATATCACCAACTTCAAATTTCCTAACTCGGGACCTCTTGTCATATATAGATTCTTCACTTGCAACTTCCTCTTCATGTTCTTTTGCTGAGTTTCTTTTCTTGTCTCATCAAGTTCTATCATAGCATTTATCCTGATTTGTATATCATTTGGGATATCATCATCATACTCTTGTATGAATTTGTACATTTATAACATATTATATGTAGGAATTCTAGCCACAAGCCCATAGACCAATTCATATGGTGACTTCCTTATGGCTTTCTTGATTGTCACTCTATCAACCCAAAGTGCTTGCTTCAACTTGGAAGAAGCATGAAAATGTATGATAATGTCTCTGAAATCTGCTCATGTGTTGCCAAGACCTTGGAAGATGATGCCATGAACCAATCAAGAACATGCCCAATCATAGTAGAAGTTGACAAACAAGGTACCACTGAAAATTGATTCTGAACAATATCCATAGACTGAGATGGAGTGACAATAGTTGTACCACAACTATCATCAAATAGGAGGGATATACCCTCAAATGTGTCTTCGAAGTAAAAAATGTGAGATTCCATGAACAACGAACCAATGTTCAGAAAATATGAATCCCAATTAGGAAGAAAATGAAATACTGGTTGTGATGAATCATTGGATATGCTCAATGAATCACCAACACAAGATGAATGATCCTGCTGAACAGGAATGATAGGAGCCTCAATCAATGACTCTGCACAATGAATCACTAAAGGTGAAGGTACATCAACTATCCTTGATGGAGAAGAAGGAGCATCGGAGAAACCTCATCATCCTCATCTAAATACTCAAAGTATTCCAAAACTTCAAACTCCTGCATAGTAGCATGATCATAGGGTATCCTGTCTAAAAAATGAAGAGGCACAAGACAATTTGAAACAGGATCATTTGGGAATAATTGAGTATCAGGATCTCCACATATTTCCCAAATTTTAGTCCAAAGAATCTAAGGACACTCAAAATGATCAATAGCATCCAAAGTGGCATCATCAGTATGTATTACAATAACTCCTAGGACATGATCCCTTTTGCAATTCCATGCAACTTTCTTACTATTAGTACCAGGAAGGGGAGCAAGTTTATACAAATGTGGCAACAAGTGAAGCCATCTGAGATGTTTAATGATACCATCTCTCCATTGTTATAGTTTCCTCTTTTCAACATAATCACAATAGGATGCAATGAAAATCCCATAATCAACTATGACAAATCTCCAAAAATACAAAGACAGTAACCTTCAACAATAATTAGAAACTCCTAAATATTGCAAATGAAGCCTTCTCAAAAAAATTTAGGAGACAATAATGCAAAAATGGTTGAGTATCAAGAAACTCCAAAGAGCACAACAACACCAATATTGAACTTCAACAAATTAAAAACACCACCAAAAGCCAAAATATGAGATAAATTCCTCAACCACTACAAAGGTGACGAAAATACATTTACGTTGATATGTGGTTTGCGAAAATCATCTTCTATTTGCAAAAGATATGCAAAAATGAATAAAAGGCCTATAAAGGCACTTTCAAAATCTTATGGAGCTCTTGGTCACACCATACGACCATAGAATGCACGGGGGCTATAAAATTTGGTCAAGCCTCACCAAACACCAAGCAATCTCCACCAATGTCCAAGCCATTTCACCAAGCAAGCATTCCAAGAATGAACTCCCAATACCCACGAGTTATTACAAGAACTTCATAGCACAATGCAAGTGTTGGTGACTATAAAGTGCAAAGAATGTCTACATTGAATGAATGTGGGATAAATGTCCAGAAGAAATGCCCTAATCATAGTGTACGAGCCCACTTCTTCTTGGGTGCTCACCAATGAAGCCCTAAACAAATATTTTTATTTGAAACTTTATAAAGTATAAAGTTCCAAAAAATATATCCACAATGCCTCAAACATCAAATTGATCCTCATAGAGCCAAAAAAACAGTAGGCCTCCAAATTCTCTCACGCGACAAGGAAGAGATGATATCATTCCTTTCAAATTACCAATCGAATTCTCCCAAGCAAGAATCGGTGCCCTCTCAGAATTCAAATCAAGCCTTTCAAATGAATTTGGGCCACCAAAGGAAGAATCGCAACCTAGCCTCTAGATAACATATTTGTATTTGCAGATTCACATTCAACAACCTCCAACAGTGCAAAAAATGGGCCTTTAAAACAGAAAATTCGGCCCTTCAAGAAGATTGTGCTGCCTTCAAAGATATTCGCTTCCTAGAAACAAATGAGATTTGAGTCGGAAGCAAGGAAATCTCCCTCCAAGACCACTAAAAAAAATTGGGACTTCTTCAAAGAAATAAGGGCCTTTGAAAAAAAGGTGCCTTTCAAACATAGATCGAGCCTTCAATTGAAAATCTCCACGAGTCTTGATGCCTCGATAATTTTTTCTGCCTCCAACAAATCCAACACCTCAAACACTGCAAAAATCGTTCCCTCTCTTCAAAATAACAACCCTCTCACATAGAATCAATCCACCCCAAAGCAATCATTTCTCAACAGAAAACAAAAAATGCCTCATTGCAAATCGTGGATCGACCTTACAGCAGGGAACAATAAAATAATACAAAACGTGACTTCAAACTTTCTTGGATATCAACACCCAACCACCAATCATATTCGAGCCTCAGGAATAGAAAATGATTGCCAAATAGTTGCCTCCAAATATCGTTCTTGCACAACAAAAAATCACAACAATGATGCACAAAGATGTCCTTTCAAACAAGAAAAACACCTCCATGAAAATGATTCGAGCATGCTAGAGGAAAACAATAGCCACAAGCAAAAAATTGCACCCAACAAATTTTGGCCAAAAATCATGCCTCCAATAGCTTATCAAATGTAGCCTCAGAAATGCCAAAACAAATGCCTTTGAGGAAATTCACTAGCAACAAAAGATAGGCAACTTTGAAATTTTCAAAAAAATTAAATGCTAGAAAAATAAACGATCTCAAAATCTCTCCAATGAAAAATCTCAAGAAGGATTTGCAGATTGGGTGGCTCTGATACCATGTTAGAGCAAAGTACCGAAGAAAATCAACTACAGAATAAACCTTCAAGAGATAGAGAGGAGCACTATGCTACTTCACCAGAGATAAATGTATTCAAAATGAGATGATTTACATATTGTACAAAGTGCCTTATAAAGGCATAAAAGTAGGTGACGGGTGTAAAACTACCCACATGGGAAAAAACCACCCAAAATGATTATATGCAGTGTTCCTAAATAAGCTTAAGTGGGTAAATGGAAAAAAACCATTCACTCCAATACTTGTACCATCAAGAAGTTTGCATGTCACAAATTGGATACACATCCACAACATCCACATTGTTTATTTAGTTGGCTTCTAAATTTGATTCAGCCATTAACTTTGCCAGCCCTTGTCCTCTTACAATCTTGGTGATCTCAATATTGATGTTAAACTCCTGGATCCGGTTGATCCACCTACACCTTCTACTCATGACCTCCTATTGAGTAAATATGTCTTTAACAGTAGTTGAAGGTACATATGCAACCATTTTTGTGCCAACCAAAATAAGTTCTGAAATTTTTAATTGCCTTCACCAAAGCATAAGATTTCTTTTTAGTCATGTCATATTTTAACTTAGCAACTCTTGCAATGATTTACTTAAGAAAGCAATTGGTTTCTCATATCCTTCATCATTTTTCTACATTAAGATTGCAACAATTGTATGGAAGGATGCAAAAGAGAAAATCTTCAATGGCTTGGAAAAGTTGGGAGTTCTAAGGATTGGATCCTCCTTGATTGCTTATTTAATACTTTGAAAATCCTTACTTGGCTCTTCACTCCACACCACTTTCTTGGCCTTCTTCAACATTTTTGATATGGGGCAGGTTTTTTTTGCAAAATTTGTGACAAATCTCCCTAGAAAATTTATTTTTCCAAAGAATGATTGAATGTCCTTGACATTCTTTGGTGGTGGGATCTTATCTATGATAGCTACTCTTTTAGGGTCAATTCTCACTCCATCTTTAGACACTATGTGTCCCAGTAATTTTCCTTGAGTAACCCCAAAGGCACACTTCTTGGGGTTGAGTGATATCTCATATTCCAAATCCCTAATAAAAATTTCTCCAAGTGCATACAATTCTCTTCCTCTTTCTTGGAGTGAGTAGCTAAATCATCTTGATAAATTGCTAAGAAAATGTCTATGAAATAATAGAATGTTACATCCATAGCTCTCTAAAAATTAGCACCAACATTTGTTAGGCCAAATGAAATCCTTACATATACATAGATGCCCCAAGGAGTTGTAAATGCAGTTTTATACTACTTAGACTCCTTCACTTTTACTTGATTGTATCTAGAGAATCCATCCATCATTGATAGTTCACAACCAATTATCCTTTGTAACATGGCCTCCATGTTTAGTAATGGATAGTTATCTTTCAATGAGGACATATTAAGGTTTATGAAATCAACACAATCTAATGTCACCATTCATTTTCCTCACTGGCAATAGATTGGACACCCAAGATGAGTGCCTGATAGGCTTGATGATTCCTGCATCTCTCAGCTTCATCAATTCTTCTTTCATTTTTTGTGCCAAGGTGGGATTAATGGGCCTCTATTTTTGCCTATAGGGCTTTGCATCTGCTTCAAGAGGAATATCATGTCAAAACAACTCCTCTTTGTATGTCTTTAGGTCATCATATAACCAAGAAAAAACATGCCTATATCTTCTTAGTAAAGCAATCAACATTGCTTTAATTTTGGGCTTCTTTTTCTTGCTTACATATACTTTCTCTGGAGCATTCTCATTCCCTAGGTTCACCTCCTCTAAGTCCTCTAGATGTGTGGATGATTGTTTGGTATTTCTCCTATTAGGGCCATCAAAGACCCTCTCTAAGGCCACAAGACCCTTAGGATCTTATTGGTCTCAAGCTGAATAAATTCATTACCAAAAAATGTCTCTTTCCCATCCACAACCTCAACAAATTCCCCAAATTCAATCTCTTGGCCCTCATATTGGTCCACACATGTCAAGAACCTTAATATATCTTCATCATCATTGAAGACCTACCAATTTTGGATGTTGTAAGGAATTGAAGGATGTGTCCACAACTCAACTTTGGAGATGCTAGCAAAAATTGTCATCTGGCCTGAGAGCAATGTTGGCTAATAAATTAGCTATATAATTCTTTGTCCACTCTAGCCAGTCTATACCAAAAGCATCAAACTGCTCAATTGAGTCCCATACACCATTCCTATATTGTTTCAAGCATTTATTCTTGTATGCATACTTTGATCTGACCTGGGAGGAAACTAGCT
Organism: Sequoia sempervirens; assembly: GCA_007258455.2. NCBI lineage: Eukaryota > Viridiplantae > Streptophyta > Pinopsida > Cupressales > Cupressaceae > Sequoia > Sequoia sempervirens. The sequence goes on along the minus strand of VDFB02372955.1, from coordinate 9,052 downwards.
CTAAGTCACCAATGACTTGATTTCTTGATACCATGCTTTTCAGCTAACCTCAGCCCTAGTAGCAATGCCTCATATTATGCCACATTATTTGTGTATACAAATAATAGGGAGAATGAAAATTTGAAAGTTCTACCACTAGGAGATGCTAGTGTTACCCTTGCACCTAACCCATCCTTTGAAATTCCCCATCAAAGTACATCGTCTAGAGGTCATTATTATCTGACAACTACATTATCTCTTTTTCAAGGAGTGTAGGTTGCTTGTGACCTTCTTCAAGTAACTCTTCCACTCTAAAGTCATTAATGCTTGTATCGACAAAACAAATTTTGTCTTCTTTAGAAGCAAACTCTATCATGTGGGGTACTCTAGACTCCCTAACCAACTTGATGTCTTTTCCATCAATGGGGAATATGGCATAGGACATATCACATTACGTATTGCCTCCCATGTAGGCACTCCACTTCCTTGAAAATGACATACCATAGTTGGGTGGAATGTCCACCATTGTAATACTCATAGTAAACTCCTTCTCTGGGAATGCAACAAGTTTGTAGGGAAGTGCTTTAATCATTCCAATCATCGATACTTCCCTACAATCCATAGTATAGCACTTGCCATAAGCACTATCTATTTTTCAATCCCATCTCCTTCATAATCTCTATCAACATTATGTTTGATGAGGCTCTTGATTCTATCATACAATTCTTCAATAACTTCCCATCAATGATCAAAGTTACAAAAAATGGATCTACTTGGATTGGACAAGCAGTGATTTTAGTTCCCAAGTAGATATGAGGGATCTTAGTGATTGCTCCCTCAACCTCTTTGCCTTTTAAGTCATTTATGGGTGGAGTGGACACTACTTGATCAGTACAAGTTGTAGTTGTGCAATTAATAAGGGTGATTGCCTTATGTTTGTGCTCATCAATCTTCATCATCTCCAACAAGGGAACTGCAACTTTAACTTGTGACAACAATTGAAACATGTCCATAGAGGTATACTTGGGAATACCATAAAATTTCACACCTTGTTCATCAACCTCCCTTTTTTTGTTGATTGCATCTCTATTCGACCTTTGTATTGTATTCCTTCTTTCCTTCCTCAATACATTGCTTTTGAGCTTTGGTCTTAACGGCTAGGGAAATGACTTCACCATCCACTTTAGTTTTATCAATCTTCTTAGCCCAGAGTTGACTTCCCTTATTTTATTTTACTTTGGCTCCATTTACCTTACCTTATGGCTTTGACACTCTGTTGTTTGTATTATTTTGTTTAATAAACATCTTGCCTCCTTCACCCTGATTCACATTAACAACCCTATTCCTGAGGTTGTAATTGTTCCTTTCTTGCACAACCAAGGCAACTATCATTGTTTCAATCTCTTGATTTGATGGCTTCTTGAGAGATATATTAGTGTCATCAGTCTCTAGAGTACAAACATTGTAATTGCTTTTAGTATCTTCATCAAAAAGGACTTGTTGTTGATATGCACTCGCCCTTTGTCTTTGGTTATCAATGCCAATCTCATGAGACTCCTCCTTAGAAGAACACTCTTCATCAACAAAATTAGATCTACTTATGAGGACATTTATCTCTTCACCATGATCCTGAGATGTATCATAATCAAGAATTGTAACTTGTTCTTCCTCCAAATATTGTGCAATTGTACATTGGTGAGGTGAGTGTGGAACTTGATAGGCCACACACCATGGAAACTCATCAGAAAATTTGGTAATTTTTTTTCTGCAATGGGTTAGGTGGAACGTGATTTTGTGCATTTTTTTGGTTATTATGCACTGGCTTGCCATTGTGCCAATTTGTGTTGTATGGGAAGTCTTCTAATTGGTTTGTCATTTGATAACCCCTTTTCTTGCTTTGCAAGTCTGTAATTTAGATCCTTCATTAAATTAATAAGCTTATCTAGTTTTTCATTAGATAAAGGGGCTTTTTGTGTCACTCTTTTATCCTATTTAGGGTTCTTGAGAACTTAACATCATCCTTTTTGCATACCTTGCCTGAGGCTCTTCTATTGCTCTCAATGTGTAATACGATTTTAAATGCATCCCTCAAGGTTTGAGGGTTTTCATCTCTTAGATTATAGCTCATTTTTTAGTCAAAAACATTGCAATAATTGACCAAGCACACTTGATCATTTAACCTCAAGTCGGCAAGTAGTCTATTCATCACTTTCTGAAATCTAGTATTGAAGTCAAAAAACATCTCATTAGGACCTTTTGTAATGTTGTTAAATTCATTTAACATGAATCTTGGATCAGTTTTGTCCCCATATTGCTCCCTAAATACCCTCTTGAACTCTTCCCAAGAGCCAATGCTTTCCACTAGTAGACTTATGTACCAGTGTCTAGCATCATCAATTAATGACTACATAAATAGTTTCATCATGGCATCCTCATGTTCCACTTCAAAATCATCCATCATATTGTTGAATGATCTTAAGTGGTCCTCTCCACTAATTGCATTGTTTCCAAAAAACCTTACCAATACATTCCTTATATCTTCTAGGAGAGGTTAGGATAACTAGGTATCCTAAGGAAGCATAGTTGTCTATATCTATCCAATTGCATTGTTCTCCTAGTAAATGGATCTCTTCCACCTCCTTGACCATAATGGGAAGAATGGGAACCACCACCACCCTGTCCTCCTCCACCACCACTACCACCAATATTTTGATTTCTAGAGTGGTGTTCTTTCCTCCACCTCCTCCTCCAAAACCTCCACCCCTACTTCCTTGACCACCACCTCCACTCCCACTAGGAATGTTCCCACTAGACTGAGTGTTTAGTGCTTGGGATATGGGAATAGAATAACCAAACATGGAAGTGGTATTCATACCAGTAGTTTTATCTGCTAAATGGGGTGTATTCTGAGAGGTAGAAGTGTAGGGATCAGTAATTGATGACTTTAGGAAAGCAATTTTCCTTTCCATCTTAGCATTTGCAGCTAGAATCTGTATTTTGTCCAACTTCTTTTGTAATTGTTCATTTGCTAACTACAATTTCAAAATTGCAAGGTCAGATGTTGTTCTCGTAGGAATAGTAGTGGATATGGAAATTGGATTTGTAGTATTTGTACTTGCAGTAGCAGTTGTGGTTTTAGGTTGGCCTCTAGGTTTTTTCCCAAGGTCTACAGGCTTGGCTCTTTGAGCATTGGAAAAAGGATTTGAAACTTTACTAGTCACTATAGAACTTGTGTAAGTACTAGTGGTTGTGGTACCAACAAGGATATTCACTTTAAGATAATCCATAATTGGGGTCATAACAGGTTGGTAAGTGGTAGTAGGAGTGGGTTCTTCAATGACCATTTCCCTCAATTTATCCACTCTTCTCCTTAATTCATCCCTTTCATACATGATAGCTAATATCATTTCTTCCCTTTCTTTATCTTGTTTTTTTATTTAACTCATTAAGCATTAGAGCTTCCTCTCTAAGGGATGTCATATCTTTGATTATGTCCTCTGCATCTTCCAGAGTGACCTATGATTCATAGTGTTCAGGAGTATATCTTGTCAAATTCAACCCCTCCCCTTGTATGGAAGCTTCATAGGTTCTATTTATAGATCTACCCCTTGGATTAAAATCCTTTTAAATGGTAGAAGCTCCAGGATTCCCTCTTTTGGTGACCAATTTCCTATCCTAGACGTTCCAGGGATCATATTCTTTTGAGACATTTGGGTTAGAATATGGCTTACTATGAGTAGCAAGCTACTTACTGGTATTAGCATATTTTATAATGGGATATTCCTCAATGTCGAGAGGCATACCATATTCATATACATCATTTTGCAAAGAATCATTAGAATTTGAAGTTCTTGTCATATGAGGATTTACGAACTTATATTTGTATTCTTAGCTTTCCAGGATGACTTTGGACCGCGTTGCAATTCCTCCAGTTTCTAATCAGGATGCTTCATGTTGCTTCTGGTTCCTTTCATTATTTGAAATGCTTCTCACAATTCTCTCTCTCTTTTCTTGAAAATAAAATGCATTGGCACAATAGACTTTAAAACTCACCACCCACTTAGTGGGAATTGAAAATGTTATAATAATTTTTTAAGAGAAATTGTAAATATCGAGCAATTTTGAACACAACCTAATGGGAAACTATAAAATCACTTAGATATTGTACATATAGATGGCAAACCTAGCTTATGATAATTTTTTTTGATGAAATTGTTCTTCATTCAACAAAGAACAATGTAAATAATTAACTCTGACTATATTAGATCTAGAACTAGAGATGCATAGACAAGTATCGTCCCTAGCGGAGTTGCCAAACTGTTGGTATTTTTAATAAACCAAGCTGATCTCACGATTACCTATCAATTTTCCAAATTTAATAGTCAATGATTAGGAGGGATTGGCCAACTTCCCTCTACACTTTAGGCTTTGCAAGACTCGAGAGGGCGATCCCTAACAATGTTCTCAAGCTCTCTTGTGCCATTTTACTTATGAACATTGTAACAATAGATATATTCTCCTAATTTGTTGTTTAATACATGAAATACCTAAAATACCTGGCAAATCTTACAGCATTTTCCAATCTATAACATGAGAATATGTTGAAACTTAACTCATAACATACATTCAAACTAAAAGTAAAGATTTAAATTGATTTTGTGAATGTAATTCCTATGAACGACTAGAGGATTATAACATGGACACATCTTATGGATTGGTGCCTTATCTCAGGGCATGGAGTCTTAAATCATTCAATTATAATCATACAACAACATTCATTCTATCACAATAGAGTTATTAAATGATGCCAATATTTCTTAATTATCCTTACATACAATCACACAAACCTTCATTCATGTTAAAACAAATTAACTTGTTCTTTGAATAAAAGCATCAACAATTATGAACAAAAATTCAATGGGAATACCACAAAGATGAATTGAAAGATCTTTGATTCATTTCATTCATGATTTATACAAAGTATACAATGGAGAACAAAGGCTCTAGAAATATGCCATTTACACTCAGAAGTAATAGTACTAGTATACAATGCTAATAATCAAAGACTCAAAATCCAAGACCTAGAAAAAACTTAGGTAAAATTTGTATATGCGTTCTCTATTACAATTTGCTTCTCAAAATCACTCACCAACAACCCATGCAATTGGCCTTGAATTCCATTTTATAAAAACAAGGGAGCAAAACAAGCTTCGGGCCAATGTACACTTGTCACGGTTTCATTTGAAAATCATAATTTACATTTCAAAATGTAGGAATATTTTGAGGACAAAACCATTATATTTACATTTGCAAATCTTTGTCCCTTTGAGATAATTTGCTGCTATTTTCTTTATTTATCTTTAAAGGCTATGTGCATGAACTAAGCTTGCAAGTGAAGAAAAAATTCCACGTGTGCTAAGTGCAAAACCTTTATATCCATTCTTACCAAAAAAAAATATCTATTGAGTGTACCAGGATCAAAATTTACTACCATCTTTTCTCAAAAGAAACTCACAAGTTAGAAATATCAATATACTTCTTCCAAAGTTCAAAATTATCATTAGATGGCCATGCATATACAATAAATTAATCTAGCTTGGTTCTATATAGGCTATATTTGATGGCTGTTTGAGTTGCTTCTCTACCAAAACCATTAAAGAAACCACCTGTGAAAGCTAACTTGCCCATACTATCTTTCAACATATCAATATCCACACTCTCACAAATTAGTGATGCTTGAGTGGCAATTGAGCTATTCATTTGATCTCTCCACTATTGCAGGAGTTCAACATTACCAACATCATTAAGAATATCAGGTAACAAACCAAAGTCAACTTCATCAAATATTTGAATAAGCTCCTTGATCTTCATTTCCATGGGATCCATCAGCCATGGACATTCCACAACTCCTTTGACAACTCTATGGGTTGGGGAAATATTGAGTGGTTTATTGGCATCATGAGTTGATCCAATAACCATGTGCTTTAATGTCTCCAACCTAGGAATCCATGTATTAATCAGTGAGATGGAAAGTTCCATATCCCTATCAAACTTATTTATTGCATCAAACATGGAAAAATAGTTTGAATGAACACTAAGAATTTTTCTCTCAATCTTCTTATTTAGGTGCTCCAACACCACAATTATAATATTCATATTATTCATATATACTGTCTTATCCACATGCGAAATGAATTCATCATAGACACTTAGTTGATGCATCAACTCCCTTCTACTAGCCCTTTGCCTTGGTCAAGTTGCAACTGAAGCACCTAGATTAAATATGCAATGGGCACATCATTTGGATTGTACAATACTAACTCTGTAGAAGTGGAAGGAGGAGGTGGACAATGAACATGAGGTGGTTGAACTGGAGATGTTGGTGAGGTTGGAAACTGCACTTGAGCTCTTGATGATCTTGATTTCAATGACTGCAATTGCTCCTTCAATAGTGCATTCTCAAGTTGGAATTTTGTGATTGTTTGCTTTTCCTTATTATAATCTACCACCAAATCATTATATTCTATATTCTTAGCCTCACATTTCTCTTGTATTGACTCAATAATTGTTTTAGTGAATTGAGCAACATTTACAACCAATGTAGTTGCCTCCACAACTGATGTATTTGAGACTATTTTAATTATCAGTCCTCCCCCGAGGTTAGATGTAGGATTTGCTACTTCTAGTTTCCTTGTATTAGGGGCTAATTCCCAAATTGCCAAGGTGTCCCATTGGGGGCTAAATGTTGATCCATGCAAGGAAATTGTTGCCTCTTCCTCTATAGCAAAAAATTGAGAGTTATGCCTCTTTATAGTGTCAAAGGCAATGGCCGAAGCCAAGTCTCATTTTGGGAGCAGTAGTACTCTAATTTTTCTTACTAATTCTCTGCCTTCATCTGGTGTAATTTCTTGGTACTTTTCCTTCATTTCTACAAGTATCCTATGTTCAATTACTTCTCTTGGGAACTCTAGGATATTAACCATCCCAATCTTGATGTTCTCATCATACTCATCTCGCCTAGCACTCCATACAAACTCTTGAAAAGATTTAGTCTTCACAAAAGAGTCGTCATCCATGAATTTACTGTAGGCTTCCTCCCTAACATCATCAACATTATTCAATCCGCTTAAATCAACTTTGCTCAATCTTAGGCTCATTGTCTATGGAATTATTTATCTTGGAAGTGAAGGCAAACCTTGCCTCATCTAATCTTTAGTTATAGTTATTTCATCCTTAGAATCGGTGAAATAATACATAAGACCAGTTGATTCAATCTTCCTTCTTTTTGGTGAAGGTGGCCTTATTTGTGGGGATTCTCTAATTGGAAAATCAAGTTCAATGACTTGAGATGCAGCTAACCTTGGAGATGATAGTGGTGGAAATTATGTTGGAGGTGAGGATGCCCTTAACCCCTCTGACTGAGTAGGGGTGGCAATGGTTTGTTGCTTCTTTACAGTACTCTTCCTCCTTGCAGACACATGTAACTTCTTAAGGGGTTGACGGGATAGTTCTTCTTCCGCCATGGGGCCTTTCCCCTTATCTTTCTCATCTATCACCTTAGCTTTCCCTTTGTCCTGCATGATTCTTTCCTCTTTAAGCCACCCTACCACCTTATCAAAATTTTGCAACATTGTATCAACCCTGAGTATTTAATCCTTTATGTTTGGGAGAGCTTTATAGTTTGGGTATTTTTCTTGCATTTCCTTCTCCAATTTGTTGAAGGCTAGCCATTTAACTTTCCTATCCTCTTGCAATTTATAGTAAAAAATGTTTCAGATGAAATCCTCGGGGAAATAAAAGTTATGATGGAACTTACACCCTCTAATTCTATTCTTCAAGGTGACCATAACACCCTCTGGATCATGGTTCCTCATTCTATAACATTTTATTCTAAAGGGCTTGAGTTTTGGCATAATATTCTTCCACCCATCCTTGGTCATGAAAAAATCTGTAAATATTGTATACATAGGGAAGAAAGTCCCTTTCCTCATTCCCACCAAATGATTGTCTTCCACATCCCCCAATTGCCACATAACTTCTAAGAAATTGATCCTCAAAGGCTCATCTTTGGGAAGCACATGAGGTGTCTTACCTATGCCATATACTCTAAGGATAGTGCAATCTAAATATGGGATAATGTCTTCCTAGTTATGCTTTATGCCTAACTCAGGCCTCCTCTCCCTAGGTCTCAAAAATTCCAACAACACCATTGAAATCCTATGAGGATTTTTCATCACAATTCTCCTCAATTTGGAGGAAAAAATATTTGAAAACACTACAAAACTAGATTGTTCTTCATCCCTATCTAGTATAGAAGTCCACATTTTGACGGGCCACGTGTCTTCACCTTTCTCATTTTGCATGTCCAACTTCATATCTTCTCCAAAATATGGAGATCCCATATATAAAAACATATGCAAAACGAGGGAGTACCACCAGAATCTTACTCCACCATTTTTAAGAGCCACAAGGGCCTTATGCATTTCATCTTATAGATATCCTGCAAAATCATATGATGTGCTAATCATTCCATGTTGGATGTTAACAACCATATACATAAAAGCAGTCAACATCCTTTCTCCTAGTTCATATCCCAAAATATTCCAAAAGGTGTAAAAGGTCCTTTGAAAGTAATGCTCAAACAACTTAATCTTATATGGCTCCTTGTCAAATGGGTTGAGTGTGATTCTAACCCCTCATTTTCCCTTTCACAAGTAATTTGTCAATATTGACACCTTGAAGGTTAACTTCACCTTCTCATACTCTGCTACAACTTCTTCTCATCAATCAACACCATCTTAGAATGGTAAGGGCTTAGTTTGAAGACCTCAATGAGTCCTTCCCTAGCAACATCCACAATTTTCATCCCTAGGTGCATCCTCACAACCCTAATAGTAGGGCCATAATTGGTTGCAATGTCTTTCAAAAGGTCCACATCCAAATACACCTTGGGGACAACCAATTTACCCATATCTAACTTCCATCCATTGCATAAGGGAATACTTAGAAACCTCTTCCCAAACTACTGTTTAAAAAGGGTCCATTCAGTGACTAGTAGAGTAGTGTCTCTGAT